>SJJU01073130.1:0-39254 GCA_012932125.1 Conopomorpha cramerella | reverse complement strand
ATTATTGTACATTTCAATCCAGACCATGTTTAAAAAAATTGACAGGATATGACAGGTACGTTTTTAAAAAAGCCAATATTCAGTATTGTTAAAGCAAACAAATTATACCGAAGAATGTTTCGGTATCCACATCCCACAATTATGTTACCATCTTGTTCACGGGACTAAAATTGGTTGTCGGAAATTGGCTCTAAATGCTACTTAATAGGAACCCAAAAAACATTATTGGCTACATGAAATTATGGGAACGCTGAGTTAAAGCAGCGGCAAATATATGCTTCTATAATTTAGTGGTCTAACTAATAAAAATATTATAGATACGGACCGATATCTATACTATTTTAGACAAAGACGACCGATAACAATTCACTTAAGTATACTAAACTTACCTATACAGAGTGTAAAAGTAGGTACCCCGAGCAATCATGGCCTTAGAAACGTTGTTGGGCTCGTCAGTATAAAGAAATTTGATTATGGGTACAATGCGGGGAAATAAAAGAAAAAATTTTCGTCTCTATACAAAATAGACATGGTGATGAAAAAACAAATTATGCGAGCCCAAAAACGTTTTTAAGACTATTTTACATCAAACAATTTTAAAAAGTAATGCCTCATTTTCCTACAATTGCAATTTACATACACACAAACACTCCACGCCTTTTAATCCCAAAGCGGGGTAGGCAGAGGCACTTGCTAAGCAAATGCCCACAGTTCACCAAGAAAATTGTGTATTATACATACATAGTATGCAGACATCGCCGATCACATGCTTGTTCCGCGCCTGTCATCAAATGTCTACCACTGTCTGCTAATGACTAATCAAGAAGCTCATAAATAATTACTTTAACATGAGCTATTATTAGCGCAATGCGCATATTTTATGCCAGTGATAGGAGATGAGTAGCCGCCTCGCGTTTATCGCAGTGCCGCGGTTATTTTGGGAATATCGTTCCATACGCAATTGGTCCGTTTTTTAATAATCTATGAACAAGCTTTTGATCATCGTCCTGTCTGATGTTAAGCATAACCTAACTAGAGGTATGTTACCTATACTTAATCCCGAAAAAATACTCAAATAGTGGCGTGAAATTGGAGAGGCCTATGTCCAGCAGTGGACAAGTATGAGCTGATGATGATGATGATGATGAAAGATCTAAGCATACATAGGGACAGACAGCGGGAGGCGACTTTGTTTTATACTATTTATTGATTCATACTTATACACATATTGTGACTCAATTCGTCTCGCTTAAAGCATTTCTATATAGAATTCGACCGTTGCAGGTTAAATTCGCGAGAACATTCGAAATTTAGTAACTAGTTGCGAAATAGACGCCATTAAATTTATTCCGTAATAAAATACGGACGTGCGGATTCAAACATAGATTCAAATTGTCGAATGTCAAAATAGCTTCGTTTATTTTCTCGTTAATTAAAGTTCACTTTATTGCCTGTATAATCCGGCGCGTGTAGTTTAGTTCATGATATACATGTCATAAAATAGGTTACATGGCGTATTATGGCGACAACGTGAGGAAACGCAAAAAACCAACAACGTTTCTAAGACCATTGCTCGGGATCCTTTTACACTTGGTATACTACTAAGCATACATAGGGATAGACCACAGGAGCTGATTTAGTTTTATACTATGTATTGATAGCTTAGCCTAAAAATATGACATGATTTCTCTTCATTGTCCCCGTTATCCAAGATGATATAATTATTTGATCCATCAGTATTATTCGTCACCTTATAAAGTAACATTAGATCACGTTTCCACCCTGTTAGAAATTATACACGTTACTTGATATGCATAATACATAACGCAATCTAACTACCTGTACAATTATAAAATAGTAGGTTGCAAAATCATTGGCCATATCATAACTGACCAATCACATTGTCTGTTTTTTTTGTTGCAAAACTGCTGCAAGAAAAAGTACAAATGAACGTTCTAATTTCAAACAAGGTTTTGAAAGAAAGTCTTATTATATTAGCGACTCCGTGGAGTTTAATTCGCTTACATTGAAACAATTGTCGGTAGTGAATGTTTATTTTTGGTTGGGTTTAGGGCAGTATGAAAAGTAAAATTTTAATGGTTAGGTTTAAAAAAAAGATTTTGACCTACATTGTGATATTTTTTATACTTTGTGTGCTAAGTATTTTATTTTTATGTTTCTGTTAGTGTAATGCATATAATAAATGTGAAACTTTGAAACCCAAAAGTACAGGATATCTTAATTATAGCAATATACAGAAGGCATAGACGGGAATCGAAACTGCAACTCTATTCCTAGACTAAAGTCCCCTGACCGCTAATCCAAATAGGTTGTCAAATAAAATGCATGCATCCATAAATAATTATCCAACACCAACAATCGATAAGCATTACGTTCGCAGCGCTGTCCCATCTCTATGTTTTGGCATGTAATTGGTATGCTAGTGATGTGCCGGCGCGACAGTGGCGCCACTTGTCACCGGCGGTGGCGGCGTGAGGTCATCCGTGGCATATAGCCAGGAGTCTGCTGCTCCCTCGCAGTTGCATTGCATTCAAGAAACAATGGGTAATACCCGAAAGCAAAGTTAGGGACATTAAAGTCGAAAGTGCCTTGAATTGAATTGTGTCTAAATGTAAATCAGTGGGAAAATATGTTCACTGTTGGTTTAGTTATTCTTATTTTACTGTGGTTAGTAAAACAGGGAGGGAACTACGAAATTTTAGCAGACTAGACCCCCATGATCACATAACGCACAAATATTCCGTAGAGCAAATTTTTGAATAGATTTCTCAAATAGGTTGAAAATCTATTGAAGACTACTTGCAATGCAATTAACCTAGAGAAGTAACATCATGCCCTTCATCTTCATCAGTTCTTATACTTACACCTAGGAATTATAACCGAGTGCTTTTATACAGCCGGTCTATCACCCTAAGGTCGAAACTCATATCAATGTCATTAGACATAAGGTACATTTTAACTCGGCACACTATAACAACTGTACCTTATTGATGTTATAGTAACGCAAGACGTGTCGTCAAAATCGATAGACCATTTTTTAAGCTGAACGTACGAAAAAAATACACTTCACGCCTTTTAATCCCAAAGCGGGGTAGGCAGAGGCACTTGCTAAAGCCGTACAAGCGTTGAGGCCTGAAAAAGAGTCCCTTTGGTACACGTCCAGTATCCGGACTCGAACCCGCGACCTCCCGGTTGCAAGTCAAGGATCCGACCAACTGGACCACAGACGCTAGCTACTCGTAGTTAGCTTTTTGTAGAATTATGACATTTCGTTAGTCACCGCGGTTTAGGTACTTGTACCTAGTACGCGACAAGTACTAAAACACCTATAAGGCATACAGCAAAGTGAGGTAATAAAATATTACGACACCAGTTTGTCACGAACATAAAACTTTATAACAAAATATCAAATTCCGGACCGCAAACGAGAACACGTCGTGTCTGTCGCAAAGAAAATAGAGACATAATCATAGGACTTTATTGATATGCGTGCACACCTCCTACGTGGAATGCAGATGGACATAAAGCTGGTAACACATCTTCAAATTTACCTACTGTATTTGTATAAGCAATGAGCGGGAAACGGGTATTACCTATAGCGCGAAGATTAACCAAAGATAAGCATTCAGCTTACCTGTGTCGAAACGTCGGGCAAACAACGAAGTTAAGCTGAATGTTTGTCTTTGGTTAATCTTCGCGCTATAATACCCGTTTTAAACATTTAATATCAATTTATGATTCAGGATAAAACCTATTTATTGCATTAGGACCTCCAATCAACCTATATCCTATGATGAGAGTTTTTAAGCAACTACAAGTTAGGTAGTAGCTTGGTTAAAAAAAAAACTTCTAGACTAATGACATTCATAAAAATTTAAAACGATTTCTTGTCAAACCATAACTAGAGTATTTTTGACGTATTATCAACAGTGTGAACTTCCCTTAAAAGCCTTGTTCTATTAGATTTGGTCGTCGAAGTGTGACATCGAGACAAAACAGTAATTCGAGCCGCAAAACCGTGGGAGTGAAGAACCTCGAATTATTAGCGAATTCACACCTTATCATTCTAATATTATGTTAATAGATACAAAACTCTTACAACGGAACCGCATGTTTCTGTTCTATGAAAATTATATTAATTTAATTTATTTGTTTTTACACGTTACAAACCTAGTAAGTAAACAAAGAACAACAATTAAATGGACATGAATCAATAAGGTAATATTATGTCTTAAAAGACTAGAAACATGAATGGATGCAATCGTATTATGTGACATGAATATACATATTTGGAATGTCCATCTATTAGTTAAAAAAATAGCCTTAATAAAAATTATATTTTGTGGATATCTCCCATTATCATTTTGGCCGAAGTTCACGCGGTATTTTGGAAGAAGTAGAACAGTGACAGTTATTTTTCTTAACATACATACAAGGTGTGTGTGAAAACTATAGCAGCGATGGGCTCACCCCCTGTCATGTTGGGTTAAATACGCTTGGTGAACCGTGGGCATTTGCTTAGCAAGTGCCTCTGCCTACCTGGCTTTGCGATCAAAGGGCATCAAGTATATTTATTTATTATTTAATCATAATCATGTCGTTAGGTTCTAGACCACAGCACGACCATTTTTGATTGATTAGAATACCAAAGTAGCAGTTCTAAGGTATTCAGAACATAGAGACAATGCGATTGATACAAATCACTAGCATGAAGTATTTGCGTAAATCAGAATAATGTATTACTCTGCTAATAGGCAGTTTAATAGCTTGACATAACGTACAGCTTGAAGAATTATGTTCCTGTCCATAATGAAAATTGAACCAGTTATCAATTATCAACATTAATGCGTCACTAATATTTATAAAGGCTTTTTTTATTAACACAGAACAAGCTTTTGACCACCATCCTGTCTGATGTTAAGCAGCGATGTGGTCTACGATGGAGCACACTTGTTCATTAGGTACCTAATCACCCTAGTGACTTGAAGACCTTCAGACTGTACCGCGCAGGAGACACAGACTCCGGCAAGTCATTCCACATCCTGGCGGGTCGTATTATGAAAGTAGACGCAAGCCGTTTTTGGCGGCTTTGGCAAAATTCATTAAAGAATATTATCGAGTGTTGGTCAGGGATATAAAATGTCTGATACCTGATGTATTTCGACGACCTAAGTGCATGCAATATAGGCGCCAATAGACAGATATAGATATTTTTTAGTTAGTTACTATATGCAATACTATAGAATGTTTTCGGCTGGATATGGCTAATAGTTGAACTGGGTTGGAAGTAACAAATGGACTAAGAAATCTACAACCCTGAGGCGACGGGAAAGCTCGTGACTTTGTTGATGCCTCGAGGCTACTTGGTCCACCTGTGGAGGCCATGCTAAGGATACCAATGATTTCCGTCATTTGTGGTGAAATTCCAATAATCGCCACGCTTGGCAAGCAGGTTGGCGATCGCAGTGGTGTTGTGGTTTAACTGACAGAGAGCGCTGCCCGTTCTCTGGAGAGCTCCCTCGGTCGCCTCTAACGACCCCCATGACGGAAAAAGTTCCTGGGATGGTGACAGATGTATTCTATTCGCCGTCACCACACGGCTAAGTTATTTGGTATTATTGGTGTTCTTAGGGTTTTTCCCTTACTATGTGTCCATCTGAAACCCAAATATCAATCTAAAACTTAAGAGAAGTCACGACACCAAAAGGTTATAGATATTGACCGCATTACAAAATATATGAACGTGTGCATTTAACACATCGTCTACATTTAAAATTTGATCTCGGCTAGATAAAATGGCGGAACCTTGGTCCTATACGACACGTACAGTGGATGCTAGTAGTTATGGCACGGAGCCAGTCGCAGGCGCCAGCTCATTGCACATATTGGTGGGTTGTAAATTAGTACATGGCTATTGAGAAACTCATTATTCGGTACTATAATCTGTACGCTTAGTATGCACGCTTGTCTTGAAGCGCCATCTCGTCCCATTGCCCGTGTCGGAGATGCATTACTTATACTCTAGCTCGAGCGTATGCCCGGGAAATTCTAGTTGGTTCGAGCGACTCTATTCTACTTTTGAAACTGTCCTCGAAGTGTCACTTGAGCATAGTTTATCCCCTTTACAAAAGAACTATTAGAGCGAGATGAATGTTACTTGAGCATTGTTCCTTGAACTTCATTGTCTATAGGTATTACTGCCCCCGTACCATGAGGTCTTATATTAATATTGTTCTCGCAGTGGGACAGGGATAACTAGATGAGTGATATAACGCTGTCACTGTCAAAGCGTAAACAATATTACTTTTAGGCACACTTTCTGATATGGGCAATAGAAAGAGATGGCATTTAGGAAATATCACACTACAATAGTGTGCATACTATGCCTACTGGTGACATTAATTGCACTATTTATGGCAGTTAACCTCTTGTCTTATGGTATTTGGGATGGGTAATTTGTTCCCGGCGTACGAATGTGTGTTTGTTATTTTTGATGTATGTCTACAAGGCTATGTAGAGAGTGTGATTCACGCGTGATAAAATGTTATGGGTTATGTATATGAAGCGTTTTCCTGCTGTTATATGCATGTATTATACATATAAACCTTTCCCTAAAATCACTCTATCTATTAAAGAAAGAGTATTTTTAAAGATCTAAGCATACGTAGGCACAGACAGCGGGAGTCGACTTCGGTCTATACTATGCATTGATGTACAGTTGATAAAATTCCATCGCGGGGTTGTAAGAGATATATTTCCAAAACAAATATGGTAAAACAACCGTTGTCACACGAGCGTGCCAAGGCGTGTCATTCCACCGTAAATAATTGTAAACAAACAACCACAATCAGTAGCTGGAGAAGTGTGCAATGTCACACTAATGGTCGGTTAAGACAGGCGCCAGCGCATATTATAGAGATATTGCAGATGCGAAAGGTCGATAAAAAAAAAATGTATCGAATAAAAACGAGTAAAACCTTAACACGATTCGACGTAAATGTTAAAACATACAGCAGCTACGATAAAAACTGTTATGTGCGAATTAAAAGCTCATTAAGATACAAAAAAAAAAAACTAAGCAGACGCACTTACAAGTAACAGACTCGATTCTTAGTAAGTACATACTTAAGCTTGGCATTGTCTATTTTATGGGATTAATCGTGCGATTGTTTTTTTTTTTAACTTCAAGAAGATAAAGTTAAGTTTCCGTTATGTATTATCGTAATCTATACGAAGAAGAAATAAAAGCATTCCACAGGGAAGTACAATCGAAAACTAAGGATTGTCAAAGTGTTTTTTTTTTGTTTTGTTTAATCGACAATAAAGTCACATCACTAACGGATGCGGTCGACGACGATGACGGCGTCGGCGCCTGCGCAAGCGTGGTGGCGCCAATCTTGCCAAACAATACGCCGTTTGTCCTTTCCAGTCGGGTTCTTTGAAAAATAACTCGTTAATTGATTTATAATGGAAACATTTGGGTCGTAGGTACGTACTCACTTTAAATTTGTATTTAAATGCATGCTAGACCGCGTTGAGTCATTATGTTAGGCACGATGTACCCATTTTTATATTTGACTTACTAATTTCCGTTGTATGTATATTAAGAGTTTGATGCCGTCGATGAATGGATGTCGTTCTGCAGTCGCAGTTCACTTACCTGAAAAAATATAGAAAAAGATTTTTAGACTAGTTTATTTACTAGAAGAATCATCAAAATCAGTTAATAAACGACAAAGTTATTTGTGAACAAACATAAACAAAAAACATATACGGCCGAATTGAGAAATACTGATTATTTTGAAGTCGCTTAAAAAGTATACCCAGTTATACTAAATCACAAGTAGTGTAGACATAAGGTTTAGGAAAGTCATGGACAAATTTGAAATGGGAAGTAGCTATGAAATTTATTAACAGCCGAAATTTCTTAAACGCATGTTAAGTAGCACACTGTCAATTGTATCATAAATAACGATGACTCTATGATTTTGAAAAGGTCATAGCTTTCAGAATTAGTGAATTACAATCTTAAAAATTCCGAACGTTTCTTAAGTCTTTCGACACGCCCTATGTGCCTAAGTTATTACATTAAATACATAAATGATAAAAACAGTTACTACTATTATTCCTTCGTCCCAGATCGTGAACGGAAATAAAAATGAAATGACAATTTATCACTGCCAATTGATTGTATCTATAAAAGTGTCAATTAAAATTATATAAGTACTTATAATCTTTTTACTCCAACTTCTTCATATTCAATGCATTACGAGCATGCCCTCGTATGTTTTCGAACTGTACCTCGTTAAAGCTGTCAGTGTAGAACGTACGTGCCCCTTTTTGCTTGTGCCAGGGCCCCGTCTAATGAAGTAATTACATTATAAAGTAAAATGTTATGCTATTGGCGTTGAAATTGAAAAACACGATGACAACTTGTTCAAGATTCATTCGCTTACTGATAATGTACCGTTTGTGATCGCAGCGCACGGCACCTTACAACAGGTGATCGACTCTGCTACTTGCTTTGACATCGCAGCGACAAACTGTGTACATTGCTGCTTTTACGACATCATCATCATCAGCCCATACTTGTCCACTACTAGACATAGGCCTCTCCAATTGCACGCCACTGTGATCTGTTTTCGGCTTCTCGCATCCAGCTTCTGCCAGCCATCTTGCGTATAGCATCAGTCCACCTTGCCTGAGGGCGTCCTACACTCCGTTTGCCGAGACGCGGTCTCCACTCGAGAACTCGTTTTCCCCAACGGTCATCGGTACGTTTTACGACAAGGTAGGCAGTAATCCCAAGGATTGACTCCTATGTATAGGTGACTTGTCTTAACGAAACACAGGAACCTACATATCTATCTACTCACTTACGAAACACAGGACCTTCGTTAGCCTCTGTTGTGAGTACTACAAAAAAGGATCTAGCTATAACTCTTTAGATCGGGTAGGCAAAATACTAAGGTAGGCAGTGTCTTTTTGCCTATATGGTGTGCACGCCACTGATTGCTGGTGACGTTACTCTCATTTCACTGTGGTCCTCAGTAAAACAGCAATGTACATCTACGATGCCAGAGCGACGCGCAGAGTGCAGCAGACTTGGTCCCCTGGTAAGGAGATATTGCTCCGCGTTTATGGAATTCAGTATGATGCCACATAAGTCGCAGTATAATAAATAAGTTGGAAAAAAATACGAGGCAAAAGAAAATGGTTATGTTAAAACCAATCAGACTTTCTATTCGTAGAAGGGTCTGTGAGGAGAACGAAAAACTTAAGTAGAAACTGCACTAAAGTTTGTAGTAAAATACGGATTTTGTGATAAATCACTAAGGATATTCATTACTGTCCAGATACTAAACCGAACATGTGTCATATAATTGTATACTTATGACGATTATCTGAATATACGTATATAAAAATCCAGTGTCATGATGTTTGTTCCTAATGAACTCTTCACCAAGGCTACCGATTTTCACATAAGTTGGCATTCATATGTAATTTCGTCTAATTCGAGAGATAGGATAGTTTATATCTCGTGACATCCACTGCTGGGCACAGGCCACTCTCGAGATTATACTAATTTTATATTCATATTAATAGTTAAGACAGGACAACGTCTGTCGAGTCCACTAGTTTATTACTAAATATATTGAAATCTACTGAACCTATTTTATTTCAATATAATTCCATTGAACCTGACGAAGTTAGTGGTGTTTTTTTTACCTGTGTCTGTAACAGGAGCGTACTCTAGAACGGAGGTGTATTTATGGTAAGTGCTAACGTACTGTAAGTTGTTTAAGATGTTTACATTGATACTGTTTGAAAATTTCTGCTGCCACACTTTTTGGAAAGCGGTTAAAAGAGTTATAGCATCCAACAAAAACTTCCCGCCTTAACTGTGTCAATATTTACAGGCGTTCTGTCGACACATGCTGTCGTCGCCGACCTTTGAACATTTTAAGGGATACTAAATTGAAACATGTTTTTGTTATAACAGGGCCTTTTAAAAAAGATCCCATACGCGCGTCTATCGCTTTTTTTTCATCTTCATTTCTCCCGCAACGCGTGTTCTAAATCTGGTAGCGACCAATTGTGCGGTCGAAGCGATTTTACGCCTCGGGGATCACACTTGGATCACAAACACCTGAACGATAGAGATATTTCAAGCATACTAGACGCTTAAGATTCCGACACTACTGCGGTATAATCAGCACTCGGTGGAAAGCATGAAGTTCGTGACTGCAGACATTCTCACGGTAATGAAAGAATGCACGCGATGCTAATTAATAAAAGACGAGGCGTCGACGAGATGGGACCACCGCCCACTCCGCCGCCAGAGTCTCCCAATCGCTAAACTACACTCGACGAAACAATAAAAACGACAACAATAGCAGCAAAGTAGTGAATTACGCAGATTATACATAAAACACGAATAAATTACAGCGTAATGAATAAAATCTTGATACTATAGAGATGCTTGGTAAAAAATAGCGTTGCGGTGCGCCGGCGCCGCTGGCGCCAGCGACCACTGAACAAGGATAAACGAGCGCACACCGCGCACGCAACAGACCGTGGGGGACAAATAAATTTACACCGTATTAGAAGGAGACAACGACTAAAATTAGATACTAGCAAAGCAACATAGAACCTTTTAGACGTAAATTATTATTTTGAGTGCGCATGCGACCGTATCGAGACATTAGAATGATTTGATAGTTCTACACAAACTTTGGGTAACAAAATAACAAGAAAAAAGAAACAAATTGTCTATGTCTATTTTCAGTGCAAAGCTCTTGTTGTTTATAATATCATTGTTATTTCGCTGAATATGAAAATGTACATAAAAAGTAATCTAAATGCTATTATAGGTCTACACTACACATACAGTTATGCAAACATGGCAATGATGACTCCAACTATAATTCTATTCTAGAAGAATTACGTTAGAATCCCCTTCACCAATCAGAAACGTGAGAGGAAATACACGAAGGTGAGCTGAGCACACGAGTACCTCTTAACAAGGTACTACTAAAGTGCGCTTAACAAACTGTTGTGTAAGTAAACATAAATCCCAACTTGATCTCTACATTCTGTAAACTCCGTGTACAGCACGGATTCCAACATGTTAATTTTACGACAAAAAACTCTCATTCCAATTCCTAAGATACTATGTAAACTCAGAAATATATAAAATGTATAAATTGATAGAGATTCTTATTACATTTCTAATGCTATGTTATATTAGCGCCACATGGAATCTTCCCTTCCCACTTTTTGTTGCTCAGTAGAATAATAATTAATGAGCAGAACAAGAAATGCTGCGCTTAATGGAAGATCGTAAAAGGATGTACGCATTGCCAATATCACTAAAACAGTCTAAAACTAATAGCAAGAGTATACTGAAAGCACCTAATACAACATTAACCGCCGAGATAAAGTTAATTTAAAACGCGGTACCATATTCCATTAGGAGAACGAATGAAATTATCGCGTTCAAGACAAGGCATAAAAGCAAATAAGCTTCGCCTGTTATCTAAACGAATTTACAACGGCCTAAGGTTTAGAGGACAAGTCTTGAGAGGTATCTAACCTGTGTGTGTGTTTTTTATCATTTTCAAAGTTTGAGACTGCTATCGGTTCCACATTATAAAGTGTCTCGGGCGACGGCGGCGTCACAAAAACTATCCTTATCAGGCGACACAGCTCCGCACTTAAGGCGGGTCTGCCCCGACTATTTTTACTGCGGCCAACGATGCTTTTAGCCATATCTTTGCTCTCAGGCCCGATGAGATTTATTGCCGAACCGAGATACTGGAGCCAGTGTAAATACAACGCACAGTTACACATTCAGAGGTGAGTTTGAGCTTTGGCTGTATAGGAAGTTCTCTGGACGAGAAGGAATAAAAATAATAACTGTTGAAAGCATTCTTGTCTTGAGGTTTTTAAGGATGCTTGAAATTAAGGTGCAGAGATTGGACGGCTGGTATCCTAATATTTTGGTAATGGGACAAGTATTTTTTGTTTTTGTATTTCATTTTAATTTACCTATCTTTGCGTTTTTTGGTCGATACATTAGTTTTATAGATTAGATTTACGAGTCTTGCGACTTTAACACAACATTAGTGATGTTAACATTAAATAACATGCGCAACGCACATATGTAGTATAGACAGTAAAACAAGTACAAAACGTTATATAGTTGACATTAAAGTGCACTTGAATAGTACGCACTAGTATTGGACAGTTGAGTTTAATAATAATAACTCTAGTAGAGTTACGATGACAGGTAGTCAAGGAGATGACTCCGCAAGAAACTGACCAGCGTCGTTTATGAAACTAAACCAAAGATTGAAGATCTAAACCACCTAGATACTTATAATTTTAGAAATGTTTTACTAAAAGCTCACTGGAAATTGTTGTCGAAATTTAATGAATTTATAAAATTCAATACTCAATATATTTATTCATAACGTTTGTTCCTTACTTCCTTAACTAGTTAGCTAATAGACAGCAAAAAAAAAATCGGACCGATAGAAAGGAGACGGTAAGTAAACATTAATTGCCAAAATTTCTTCTAAACAAGGTCCTTTTGAAGCATCCGGCGACAATCAGGTAAACTATTTGTTTTTTGTTTTCGACAAAATTTCGAGTGCAGGCCCTCCAGGCAGGTTATGACACAAAAAAAAATCCGCTATCCCCGCGATAACATCCATGGGACTATGGAGCAGGTAAACAGTACCTGTGCGGACTTGTCCGAGAACAAAAGGACCCTAGACCCGACGCCAGCTAATGGCCGCGTGGGCGAAGTCAAGTCAATTAGTCCGTCCTCGTCGGACCACATCGTTCCCGGAATGCCGGCGACAAATTACTGAGAGGCGATAAGTAAGACGCCCTTTCAGATAATAGCAGTGCAATGAGACTGTTTTGTCTACGTGATGGCGCATTTCTGAATCATGACTCCAATGTTGCTTCTAGCCTGACAATTTTATGTGTTCGGACATTAGGACATCGGCAAAATCTTCCGCAGCTGAAAAATATCCGGCCTTCTTCACGTTGTATATGGATGAGTTACATGCAGTACCATTCTCTTTGCGCCCGATATCAGCTCTGGACCGGGGAATTTCTGAATCCTCAAGTGCCATTGGCACATGCACATCGTTAAACGCAGATAGTGCGGTTGTGACTCAGACATGAAATTCCCAAGTGCTTTTGCATTATCTTACATGTGATTCAGCCAGCTTTATGTGGGGGGACAATGTGTTGTGTTGGATATGTGTTCGCTTCCGTTATTCCTCTTATTTTGCGCCAGGGACCAGATGCCGTTGATTCGTCGTCAGAGCTTTGTTTTGAAACTATCCTGGATCGTGATTCGTTGGCTTTGGCTGCCGTCCAAATGGTTTATTGTAGAGAAATCTTTGCACCAACAACAATAAATTAATTTGTACCTACAATAAATTAATTTGTACCTACTTTGTTTATTTTATGCATGTGAGTATTGTCGATTCTTATTGAAATTGTTGGTTTTTACAGCATTTTAGAATGGAACTTCAATACAGGCTAAAAGTTACACGGAACTATTATAGTCCTACAATACGTTGGGTACAATCTTCACCAGGTCCACATAGTTTTTCTGTTCAGTACAATGATTTAAATAAAACACATTGCGTGCGCAACAATGTTACAGTAATAATTTCCATTTGAAACGTTCATGTAAATTAAACATACAAACCTACCTAGGTACTTAATTTCTGAGTCATGCTCATAACGCATGAAGAAAAAAAAAGACCATTACGAACGCAAACTTACCTACTTTAATCGCTAATAGAATAAATACTTAGTTTATTTTACTCGATAGGCGATACGTCTGAGTCGCAAATTATAATGAGCAGTAGATACTGTCAGGAACAAGTCAACCCTTCATACTCATACTTGATTTTCCTTTGCATAATGTCCATGAGTATGTTAAGATCAGTTAAAAATGTTACTTAGATCAAAGGCATCATGACTGTACCTGCAACATGCAAAGTATTCAACACCGTACAGCTGCTCTGTACATAAAATTTTATTAAATATAACAGAGCCGAGGGCTGTAATTACAAAGTTGAAATATGCATAATATTTGTTCCATGACGATCCATAATTATTGCAGAAGCGGTGAAACTTGTACGGATCGCTTTGAAAATGACACACCAAGCATTCTTTAGATGTAACCAGTTGGCGAATAAACGGATATGTATTACAAAAAAAAAACTTTTGAGACGATATTTTAGTGTCTATTTATTTTGTTAATAATTTTAATAATTTATATCCGAACTGCTGTTTTTTATAATTACCACTACCAGTTGGCGAATAAACGAATATTACAAAAAAAAAAAATTTTGAAACGATATTTTAGTGTCTATTATAATAATTTATATCCAAACAAATGTTTTTTTATAATTACCACTACTAATAGGTTGGAATTTGGATATAATTTAGTAATAATTTAAACTTATCGTCAATCTACAGAGAGCTGGGTGCTATCACGAAACTTACATTGGAATGTACATTTCAGCGTAGATTGCCGCGTGAAAAGGTGTTTTCACAAAATTGTATAGTGAAATCCCCGAAATGTACATCGAATTCTCAACAGTTACGTGGCACGCAAAATTTTGTAATACAGGTGCCTGGTATCTCCAATATCACGTATCTCGAAAAGAGTTTATGTATGCAATATATCAGTCGGTGAATAGTTTGGGGTCAGGTAGTGTGTGACATGGCCCGCGAGATTATTATCATTATAATATATCTATTTACCTTCCACAACACATTTCTTGTTAGTTACGTAACTACAATATATTGTCTATTAAACACAATATAAAACACACAGCGTTGATATATGATGAAGGAAAACATCGTGATGAAACCTGCACCCGAAAAGGTTCGTGACCCCTTTAATAACGTTGAGAAATCCCTCTATATGTTAGGTTAGTACACTTGTTGAACCGTGGGCATTTTTTTTCCAAGTCTATCTCTCTGATTATCCTGCTTTCAAATCTTTATAACTTAATACTGATTTTGTATCTTGTCTACGAGAGTCATAATTTTTAATTAATTTAATATTTAAACGACATTGCTATTTTCGATAGATGACATACTGTCTCAATAAAATACAGAAAGAATGGTCACCCGAATAATTACCTTACTACCGGTTAGATTAAATTCAATTTGCATACTTACCAGTTTTTACGATGTATGAGTTGATCGTGGAATGCTGTATCAAGGTATATTTTATGCAAGTGTCACTATTTTTATAGCTTTTTTTTATACTATTGGTCGGTGAATGTATGTGGAATATGTATCGTTTTTCACATACTTAATAAATATCTGTGCGGTTTATCGCAATGTCGATAATGAAAATTAAAATATAGCTATTGATTTTATAAAAAAATGTGTACAAAAGGTGCAAGGTAATTTTGTATAATTTTATACGCTTATAATGGAAATCTTTGTAACTTACCTATACATTGTTTCTGGTTTTATTTTTATTTTTCATTAGTTATTTACATTTTATTTAGATACCTATAGAAGGAATAATGAAAATATGTATTCAAGATTTAGTTACTACCTACGTCTTTCACAGAAGATTTAGTGACTTCTAAACATTTAACCAATATTTAATGTTAAAGTTTTGTACATTTATAGCCTGCAGTTTTCAGTCGACACTAAACATAGGTAATCATCAGACACATGACGTCCACTGTTGGACGAGGGCCTCCCCCAATGACATCTTTGATAATTTATGAGAAAATACCAAAAATCGCCACACTTGGCAGGCGGGTTGGCGATCGCAGTGGTGTTGTGGTTTAACTCACAGAGAGCGCTGCTGCCCGTCCTCTGGAGAGATCCTCGGTCGCCTCTTACGACCTCCATGACGGGAAAAGTTGGGCTGGGGTGGTGACACGTGTATTGTATTCGCTTAACACTAAGCATAGGTACCTACTTGATACCTGAGTACCTATACATTGCAGTGGCGTGCACACTATATAGGCAAAAAGACACTTGCTACCTTAGTATTTTGGTTACCCGACCTAATAATAGAGTTATTGCTAGATCCTTTTTTGTTGTACTCACGACATAGGCTGACGAAGGTCCTGGTGGGTGAGTAAATAGGTAGGTATATTTCGTAAAGACAAGTTACCTATACATAAGTGTCAATTCTTGGGGATCACTGCCTACATTGTCGTAAAAGTCAGTGCACGCCACTGCTATACATACATAAATATTTTATGTAAGTACCTAATTCTTGTGTCTACACTATGAAATGTAACCCATGCGTCTCGCCAGAGTTATAATTAAATGTAACTTGCGGACAATGATTGATTGAGTCTATAAATAGCTTATAATTTCAAGCCTGCTGTACGTAGCAGTCCTGCCTCGATCATTACTTGTACGATTCATTGAGAGTCGTGTTACTTCGTTCTACTTGCGATTTAGATAACTGTTGACATTTAAGTTCTTGGCGTTTTGCGGAAAATTACTTAGAGCTGCGAGCTTCTTGTGCCGAGGAATTTACTAAAACTTTAAACATAGTCTATTTAAATAGAAGAAAGTGTGTTAGTTACTAGTGGCGAAGCTAGGGGGTAAGCCGGTAATACAAGACAAGCCTATGCCAGGCACATTAACAAATATTTTCAAGGAAATTAAGTAAGGCAAATAAAAAAATCTAAATAAGCATTGGTTAAGTGCCTATTTTTCACTACCGGCTTACCTCCTAGCTTCGCCACTATTAGTTAGACTATGTATTACTCAAGAATAGCTGAAACGATTTGGTTCAAAATTGGTTGGAAGATAACTTAGAACCAGGAGACGGACATAGGATACTTTTTATCCCGATCCTGTGAGAGGTGACGCTATATAGAGGGTGTTATAGTTTGTATGACAAACCCGAATGAAATCGCGGGGCGTCCACTAATACAAAGATAAAAAATACGGGCCCGTTAGGGTAGTGGTCAGCTTGTCTGCCTCTATTCCGTAAAGACGTAGGTCCGATTCCTACCGCTGACAGGTACTTAGGTGATGCGCTTTTAAGTACTTGTTGAATGTGTCTGGGTATTTTATTTATTTAGGAAAAACATTTATTTATGTAAGTATATTTCTTTGTCTCAATTTCGTAACACAAGTGCTTTAGCTACTTAACATTGGACGAAGGAAATGTGAGTGTTATTGTAAAAAAAAAACAAAAATCGCTAACATCCTTTAAATGGCAAGTTCGGGCACATTTGTTAAGAGATTGAACGTGTTGTGAATATTGTATATTTATTCTTTGTTTATTTATTATTTTTTTTATCAAGTACCCGTATTTTTTTTCTTTTCTTTTTTGTTTCTCTGATTGTATGTGTGTATTGGTTTTTATTTTACTTTAAGTTTTTATGTAACGTGTATGTTTAATTTTTAATTAGATTTTTTTTTCTATATGTAACTTTTTCTACTTTTTGCGCACCTTAGTTTTATCACCACAACTTGTGTTGACTGGTAGAAAATGCAATAGCATTAAGTCCGCCATTTGTAAATTGTGCAATAAAGATTTAAACAAACAATGCACTTCGTTTGCCGCTACGCTGCCAGAGCTATGAAACTACCAGAGTGTAATAGTCTTATGGTCCAGGTTCTTCGCCGAACTGTACGCAGTTCAAATGCCACAGTGTTGACGCAATGGCGTCGGCGCTAAGCCTACGTCCGCTACTGTACAGATAATGACAGACAGACAGACAAACAAATTACCTACATCATTTTGTAAACCGCATCATACCGATAGCTAATCGAGTCTCGCGATTGATGAATAATTATTAGTAGATACTTATCTAAATATATAAAAGGAAAAGCTGGCCGACTGACTGAAATATCAACGCACAGCCCAAACGGTTAAACATAGGCACTTGAAATTTGGAACTTAGGTACCGTAGGGGTGCACATAGAAAGGAATTCCATAAATTCCCACGAGAATGGGAATTAACGGGAAAATACTTTTGTATTAAAATCTAAACCGCTCAAGTTAAATTTCAAGTTAGACGCTTGAAATTTGGGATGCAGGTATGTACTATAAAACTACGCGAATGAAATCGCGGGGCGTCCACTAGTCTATGTATAATTACTATTCATCTGAGATTAGATTACGTTTGAAGTATTCAGTCGTATTTAAGCATTAAATTAATTTTACGTACTTGGGCAGTTTTTTTAAAATAGATTTATATATGAGTCACTTATGTTAGAACATTAATAGGCTAATAGCTATTATCAAGATCCATGTATCACCACGGGGGACTAATTATTCATCTCCATACAAAATATATTTTTTTTTTGCGTCGGGAGATGACATTTTGTATGAGGATTGAAAATATTTCTTTCATTTCCCCGCATTGTCGCCATAATTGTTCATATTGACGAGCCCAACAACGTTTCTAAGACCATCGCACGGCGTCCTTTTACAGGCAGTATACATTATAAACAGTGTTTCTCTGATATTATATGTATGTATTAAACATATAAACCTTCCTCAGAAATCACCCTATCTACTAAAGAAAACCGCATCAAAATCTGTCGCGTACTTTTAGAGATCTAAGCATACACAGGGACAGACCGCGGTAGGTGACTTTGTTTTATATTATGTATTGATTGATATTCGTAAACAAACCCTTGACTAATAAATTTTGCACAGGTCTATTTGGTCTATGATGAAGCACACTTATTTCCATAATTGCAAAATAACCAATTATGTAATTAAATGGAGAATAAAATTAGTCGTCTCCACCTACCCTCGCCCCTTGTAAGCCAAGTGCATAACATAATTTTTATTTTACACGATCACATGGGACAATTTAAATCCAGTTTTACCGTGAAGACATACATACATATGCAAGCGAAAATGGCAAGACCTCTATGTTAATATGGCATGTCTGAGGCGCCAGCGCATGATTGATCAACGGAATATAATTATGCTCGAAAAATAATGAACGGCCTGATCTCAATACCATTGGTATGTCAAACATTTTAATTCCCGTTATGAGTTGGAATGTTACATTATATTTCATGCAACACATGTATAACTGCTTGTAAGTCTCGACCATGTATTCTTAAATTTTACATAGCAATTTGGTTTAGTTTATTTAAACGTAGTTATTTTACAACAATACACGCATTGCCTTCATCCCATGTTAAGTGGCTTAAGCAATTGTGTTATGGAATTCAGACAACGAAATATACTTACTTAAATATTTTTTTTTTCTCTTTTAATTAACATACATACATATACTTCACTCCTTAATCCCAAAGCGGGGTAGGCAGACACTTGCTAAAGCAAATGCCCACAGTTCACTAAGCGTATTTAACCCAACGTGACAGGGGGTGAGCCCATCGTCTTTTAATTAAATAGTCATATAAATACTTAGATACATTTTACGTTCGTTAACCAAAAATTTATGATAAGCCACGTGATGTCCACTACTGGATGAGTGGCTTTTTCTTCCCTTTTTGACACTTGCCATTAGAGTGAGACAAATCATAAAACTTAACCAAGTAGTGCTTGGTTCTCTATTCAGAATATGGGCCTATGAAACCAAGAAATACTGACCGATTAACACAGAACCACGTACGTATGAACATTTGCGCGTTTGATGGATCGCAACCTCGCGGTCTTAACGATAAAACAACGAATGTTTTGAAATGCACTGCATGCGGAGAGAGATGCTCTGTCAATAATCACAAATCATAATAAGACAGACCACCCAGAACCCGTTGCCGATGACGTGGTGTTGAGTGCAACGAAATAGCTTGCATACGATTCAAAGAAAGTGATATTCGACTTCCGTAAGATAGTATTCATGTTAGGTTGCCTTTCTATTAAACAAATGGGACTGCAGATAATGCTGAAGTAAAATTAAACGGGTAGTTAGGTAAATAGAGCTAGGTGCTTAGGAAGTACCTACCTAGTTTTGTTCATCATGTTTAGAGTCATCTAAATATTAGCAAAAACACTTTTTAGTCGTCCCCAAATTTAGCTAAAAGACAAATTATTATCACCAACTCCTATTATTGAAATGTAAATGTTTATCGAAACTAAGGAACATAATTAATTCAGAATACGACGAGTGATCGACCAAATCGCACACAAATTGCTTTTAAAATATACTTGATATGGCAACTGAGAGCGAAAATAAGAAAAAAAAAACAAGATTTGGCGTGATTGTTTTTTAAATGCCTACCAAATTGATTTTTTAAAATTTTAAAGGCAGAACGACAATGGTATCCGAATCGACTATTGACATGCCGTCGGCCTTGTAGTATGAAAAAAAAACCAGTAAGACCCACCTCGTCGGCGAGTGCCCGCAATAAATCACCGATCTCTGTTAACTATCGTTAAAAGAGGTTCTGAAATGCCACCTGACACTGTTACTACGTTTGTATTGAATTTTACTTGCAAGTATTTTGCTACTTCACTTACCGTGATAACATTTTAAATCATCGTCGCTGTATTTTGAGTTTTATTGTATCGCAAAGCTTAATCTATACAACGGATTTCGACAAGAAATTGCGGTATTATTTTGGCTAGAAATATTACGTTCGGACAAGAAAGATTCTTCAAAAAAGATTCAAAGTCTTAACAGTTTCGATGCCAGTTTCCGTGTCAATAAATAAAGGTACCGTTGCTATAATGTGATACGGAAATAACTTTCTTCGATAAGGAAATCAGCAAAACTTTACAGATTCGTGGTTTTCTAATGGATTCCATTCCCGGAACTGAACCAAATTTGAATGTGACCAAAAGGGTGGCATCAGCTTTCAGAATCATTCAAGTCGTTTCACCCAATCAAAAGTTTTAATGGAACAAACATAAAAAACGGACGAATTGAGAACCTCTCCTTTTTGAAGTCGGTTAAAAACGAGCAGTTTTATCTAACGGCATTTAAATAAGTTTCAACCTTAGCATGGTAGACCAGATCCTTGTACGACTGTACCAAACGATGTTTGCCATCTCGACAAGTGATTTGACAAAAACAAAACATATTACGAAAGAGAAACCCAGCACACTCCATTACTGTGGCTGCAAATGCGACTAGCGACTTGCAACATTCGATTACCTACATACATACGACCTGTTTAAAATATTGCAGCCGTATCGTGACATGGTCGTCTAATGAACCAATTGCAAGGTTCCCTGAAGGCATTATCCGACCAGACGGTACGAAGTACGAACGTTCGATGGCAAAGTAGTGCAACCACTTATAAAGTTGTCTGTCACTTAAGGGCATTTTGTACTTGCGGTGTCTTGTTACATTTTATTATGTATTCGTGTGTGTTGTTTGTTTCCAAGAGCTTTGTAATGTTCTAGATTTAGACGAGCATTTATGTATTGTACACATTATTTAATGGTGTTGGCGTATATTATTATCAGTTGTCATGTTATTAACCAAGATGGCGTGTCTATAGTGGTGGTGTAAATGTAATAAGAGCACTCAGTAATCGTACTGATATTTAAAATGTGAAAGTTTGGATGTTTGTTACTATTTCACGCAAAATCTATTGGACGGATTTCAATGAAATGTTTCTTATATTAACACCGTCGGGGAATGCCTAGTGATTTTTACTTTACTTTTTTGTTGGTAATTTCTCGAAATGGAGTAGTAAGACATTGAATTACTTTATAATTGATTCTGAGTTACTGAGTTCGCCCATCATGAAATCCCACACACTCGCCGGTTTTGATGTTAACTGACAAATTTTATGGTTATTCCGAAATAGTCTTCCAATAGACGTGAACCACTTCAGTTCTAACATGGTGTGTCAATTTATCATTTCACTTGTCTATGTAAATGATTTTTTATAAGAGCGTCTGTGGTCTAGTTTTTCGGATAGTTGATTTGAAATCGGGAGGTCACGGGTTCGTGTCCGGCTACTGGATGTGTACCAATGGGACTCTTTTTCAGATCCTATGCAATCTCGTTCGGTGAAGGACAATATCCGACGGGCTCACCCGATGTCACGTTGGGTTAAATAAGTTTGGTGAAACGTTGGTTTGATTAGCAAGTGCCTCTGCATAACCCGCTTTGGGATTAAAAGGCGTGAACTATATTTTATGCAAATATTTTCTGATGCGCGGTTTGTATAAAGAATTACTATTTCCCTGGAAAGACGGGTCTTCTTAAATTTGATATAGTAGGTATACTCGGAATAATAAACCTAAAATAACAGTTAGGTACTGACAAAATTTTGTACAATTCTGTGCCACTAAGTATCTTTAAACATTATTTCTTAATTATTTACGTTTCTCTTATTTATTTTACGTAAATATTTTCTGATGCGTGGTTTGTATCAAGAATTACTATTTCCCTGGAAATACGTGTATTCTTAAATTTAATATAGTAGGTATACTCGGAATAATAAACCTAAAATAACAGTTAGGTACTATTGACAGGCCCGTTGGTGTAGTGGTCAGCATGTCTGCCTCTGCTCCGTAGGGTCGTGGGTTCGATTCCCACCGCTGACAGGTGCTTAGGTGATGAGCTTTTAAGCACTTGTTGGATGTGTCTGGGTGTTTATTTATATAGTATGTATTTAAATGAAAAAAAAATATGTATATTTATAAGTAAATATATCTCGTTGTCTGATTTCCATAACACAAGTGCTTTAGCTACTTAACATGGGATGAAGGCAATGTGTGTGTTGTGGTAAAATATTTATTTATTTATTTCAACGTCGTATTTTGCCTATTTAAGATTTGCAGGCTTATTATGGTGGCAGTAGCTGTTGTTTTAAAAAATATTTTTATTTTTTTTCAGGATCTTGTTGAGGCGTTCCAGATAACAGAACCCATGATGGTACTGAAGAGGTCTTAATATTAACTCGTTGTAGTATTTTGTTACTGTTTTATAACATAATCGTTATTTAGTGTAACATTGTGATGTAGGGTGAGGAACTCGCTTCCATGTATGCTGTGCAGACAGTGCTCTACAAATCGTTTTTTAAAGAAACGCGCACTGACATTATATTAATTGTTTAACCTTTTGACCGCCGGAAGACTAATTTTGTTTTCACGATTTTGAATTCAGCTCTAATAATCATAAACTTCAAAATCACTTGACTAATGTGTCTGATTTATAAGACATTGGCGGTGAAAAGGTTAATCCGGGTGTTACGGCGCGAAATTTACCAAAGACAAGCATTCAGCTTACCGTCGTTGTTTGCCCGACGTTTCGACACAGTTACATGTGCCGTGGTCGCGAGCTGACTGGAGTACGGAGGCGGCGGCGTCGTTAACTGGTTGGCGGCGAATCCGGAACTACCCTCAAAAAGTCACTGTTTCGACACGTCATACTGTACATGTTGATCTTTTTTCCGCACGAGGCTTAATTTTGTTTAGCATTGACTTCCACGTTGATGATAACTTATACCCGTCCTCTCGGTTGAAATAGGGATATTAATCTATCTCTATCGCTTCACGCACAATGGGAGGTTTTCTGACAAGTGATTTATTGTAGTGCTAAGAAATGTCCACAGATGGCACTACCTAAACTGGTTTGTCATTTTATACTTTAATTTTCCTTTGAAAATTCTCATATGAGCTTTTACTTGAGATCATGTCCGATTAGCGCCACCAGTGAGACGTTTTGGAACTACTTTTGACATATTTGTAGCAGTCAGAAAACCTCTCATTTCCGTAACACCCGGTTTAAACTATAGTTCTCTACAGTAAAAGAACAAAATATTGTTAAGCTGGGACCTAAGCCTACTGCACTCTGATAGTTGCTTTTAAATACATACATAGATAAATAGAACACCCAGACGCACACAACAAATGCCTCAACTCATCACTAAAGCATTATGTCCGTGGCGGGAATCGAACATTGTGCTTATTTCGTTGCTTTCACTTCACTGTCGTCCGTAGTAGAACAGCGATGCACATTGTTTCCCGCTACGATGCCAGAGCTACGAGAGTGTAGCAGACGTGTCTCCCTGGCTCTGCACCATGACGTCTTAGGATAATCATGTTTACGTTGTGTGACAGTGACAGAGTGCACCAAGTGAACAATATTCGTTTGAGACGTCATGGTTCGGCCGCTGCACACTAGAATATGTGCGGATCCCGTAATGGGACGATAAGTTCACTACCTTTCAAGTTTTTCCCTCAGGCTGGGCACTAGCATGCCAAAAAAAGTATTTCATTTCTGTACTGGCAACACACACATATACGCAAGATGGGTGGCAGAAGCTGGATGCGAGAAGCCGAAAACAGATCACAGTGGCGTGCAATTGGAGAGGCCTATTTCCAGCAGTGGACGGGTATGGGCTGATGGTGATGAACACACACACACACTAAACAATGGGGAATTTTCTTTGACGTTTTTCCGACAGATTTTCGGACGGAGAACTGTCATACTTTCCAAACAAAGTCAGAAAAACGTCAGAGAATTCCCCATTGATAGGGAAACTTATGACAGTACCTATAGCTATACATACAGCTATAACAATAAGATACAGCTCTGGATTAGTGTAACCATGACAAATGACTGTTTCCTTAACGGGGATATTTTTATTACAGTCACTGATGTATAGTAATTTTGTATGGGGACCCCTAGTTCAAGCATAACGCGCGTCGTTCGTCGTCCAATGACTAGCCCCCGTGACGCGAGTGAACGACTACATATTAGCCAATCATCGGTTTTGGCCACGCCCATTTTCCATTTCATCTCGTTGCCAGAAATGTTTTGATGTGTTACGTAGATGAAGAAGTATTTCAGACCAAAAACAACTAAACTCGCAAGCGGCCATCACCTCAGTCTGTCTCCTTTCCACCAAAATGTATGGAAAATGATGTACTTCTGGAACCAAACTGTCCCTTTTACTACTAATTTGACAATTTTAACCCTGATTTACCCTGTACCGCAGTAAGGAATTGAAGACTTAACCAATTAACGCCCAGACGAATAGTTTTTACTTAGTCTTTACTAGGTTTTTACTTTTATTACCAAGAAATAGAGTTTAACATAACTTGACAATCCTCGAGTACAGTGGGTGCTAATGGATTAATCACTCCTACATGATTAACGCCCAGACGAATAGTTACTCATTACATTTTTACTTTTATTACCAAGAAATAGAGTTTAAAATAACTTGTCAATCCCCGTTAATAATGCTAACATGATTTTCATATCGTTGTCTCTTTTTATTGTATAACGCCAGTTTAGGATTGCAAGTCTAGTTGTTTTTGGTCTGAGGGTTGTATGGTTGTTGGACGTTAATGACAGAAGTTGGTATGAAAATCATTTTTTAAGGAAACGCGCACTGACATGATTTTAAAAGTTTAAAACGGGTATTATAGCGCGAAGATTAACCAAAGATAAACATTCAGGTAAATTAAACCTCGCGCGGAAAAAAGATCAACTTGTACAGCTGATGTCGTTAGTGTGGCGTGTCGAAACATTGACTTTTTGAGGGTATCTAGTTCCGGATTCGCAGCCAACCAGTGAAGAACGCCGCCGCCGCACTCCAGTCAGCTCGCGACCACGACACATGTAACTGTGTCGAAACGTCGGGCAATGGAAATCATGTCATCAAAAATCATAATAAGTGACCCGATACTGTTTACCTCTAGTAGTAGGTACATAATACGTAACCTACGTTGATTCCAGATTACTGTGATATTATTGTAATGGGGAATTTTTTGACGGAATTTCGGTCTAAGAACTGTCATTACTGTCAAACTTTGTTTGGAAAGTATGACAGTAATGAGTCAGAAAATTCCCCATTCGAGTTTGTTAAGTGAGTAGGTAATAATAAATGACATTTTGATTTGTATGTAACAGTTTTATTTAAATCTTTTCCTTTGTGGTCCAGTTGGTCGGATACCTGATTAGCAGTGGCGTGCACACCATATTGGCAAAAAGACACTGCCTACCTTAGTATTTTGGCCACACGACCTAATAACAGAGTTATTGCCAGATCTTTTTTTGTTATACTCAAGACACAGGCTAACGAAGGTCCTGTGTTTTGTGGGTGAGTAGACATGTAGGTAGGTACATTTTTTTCGTAATGACAAGTCCTAGTAGCCCTACCTATACCTACATGTCAATCCTTGGGGATTACTGCCTATCTTGTCGTAAAAGCCAGTGCACGCCACTGCTGATTAGTAACCGGAAGGTCGCGGGTTCGAGTACGGCTACTGGACGTATACCAATGGGACTCTTTCCGAACCTATGTACACAACGCAACGTTCGTACGGTGAAGGACACCATCCTGATGACACCCGCACACCGTAAGGTGTGTACCCTGTAACGGCGATGGGCTCACCCTCTATCACGTTGAGTTATATACGCATGGTGAACCGTGGGCATTTGCTTAGCAAGTGCCTCTGCCTACCCCGCTTTGGGATTAAAAGGCGTGATGTGTATTACTGTAATTCGATTTTGTCAAGTGAATAATATAAATTACATATTTTTGATTTGTATACAATGTAACAGAGAGTTTTATTTAAATCTTTTCCTTTACCGATGCGGTACAATAGTAATTAGTAGTCCTGTACTGTATTAACCAAGTAAGACCAATAAGTATTTTTATTTCAAAACCGCTTTTTAATTTTCTATAGGAATATTTGAAAACATTTATTTTACGATAACCTTTTCTTAAATAAGTGTTCTTCAACCAAGTATTTTCAAATTCCGACTTACGAGTAAAAAAAGACAAACAATGAGAATGACACTTTGTGATGGCTCCGCTATCCACTTCATTGATGAAAAATGTTTTCTTTAATCTTAGCCTTAATTCTAGCCAGGGACCGGATAACCGCAAAATAAGGGTTTTCTAAAATATCGGTACGGTTACATACCGGTAGCGCAAGGCACAACGCGATACGGTTAAGGTATAAAATTATACCGTTTCGCGAAATAGCGGTATGGTTTATCGTAACAAAATAAGGCGTAACGGTTGTATACCGAAATAATATCGGTATGACTTTCGGATAGGTTCGAAACACGAATTGGCTGGGGTGGGGTGGGTGACGCTTGCCTGACGCGCGAGTCCTGTTACCGCCCGCGCGCCCCGCCCTACCTACCCGAAGACGCCTGCTATCGCTCTGTACTCTGTACTGTATACCGTTTACGAATAACGGTATAAAATGTCCGGCTACGAATTTCGATATAAAAATCCCTAACCGGTATAATACCCTTATTCTTCTACCGGTATCAAGTCCCTGATTCTAGCCAAAAAAGTTTAAATCCTATAAATGTTTCAGTAATCTATTGAGATACAAATACGATTTCGCTTCGTTGTTTTATTTGCTTGGATTTGTTGTTCCAAGCAGCACCCTAGGAAAATATTGTTAATTTTTAAAAGAGCCTTATTCCGATTATAAAAAAGTAGGTACTCGCATCAGACTCACTTGGCTACACGGCTTACAAAGCCTATTCGTTTTGAGCGAAGAGAAAAAAAAACATTGACATGACTGACAAGTGCGATTGACAATTTGACATTGGAAGTCGCGTATAAGTATATAGTTATAGTAAAGCGCAAAGTTGTTTTCTTTATTAATTTTAAGTATTTTAGTTTATTAAAAATAATACAATGCTCGGTGTAGCACTAGTAAAGGCATTTTCAAAGTATGAATATTTGTATATTTTACTGTATGCAACCTAAATATTATAACCTGAAAATTAAATTATTTATGAATTTCTGTCCTATATTTTCCAGGATATCTCTGGGATCCATGCCCAATTTAGCATCCAGCGCTCGCTGTATTAGTACGACAAGTCATTTACAATTCAATATAACGAGTCCACTATGGTAAGGCTTAGTTTAGTGACTAATAAATGTTCTTTAATTTCTAGAGGATTAAATTCTAAGGAAATTTAGGGAAGTTGGGTACACCATGAATTTTCTTCCGCTAACCATGCCTACATTTTATGCCAAACAAAACAAAAAGATTTCAAGACTGAAGCTGATGTTTTTTTTAGTTCTGAGTTATCCCATTACTTTTACACCAATTTATTTATTTTTTATATACACAAAATAAAGAAAATTAACAATTAGAAAAAACAAACACAGAAATTAACAAGTAAACATTGTTGGATTAGATGTGGCAAATGCAAAAGGGCTCTGATTCAGTGTGTGCTGGGAGTGATGTGGATTAACACAACTCTCTCAGTGCTGATCTTCATCCATTTTTCTGTTCTTTATCTTTAGAAAATTTCCAAAATTCATGAACTTTACTCCCTTTACAGTGCGGAACCTATGAAAAAGAAGAAAAAGGTAGATCCAGCCATTATCAAAGCTAGGGAAGAGAGAAGGAGAAAGAAGATTGAGAAACAAATCCGTAGGCTACAGAAGAATGCACAGCAACTTAAACCTATTGATGAAGTAGAAGTTCCCCTCTCTTTGTTGGATGAACTTGGGTAAACTTTAATATATAATAGCTTTTTTACACATATATTATGTACAATATATATTACTTATTTTACGTTATACACCAAAGATTCAACAGATATTTGAAGACTTACACAGTTTTTGATATAATACAATGTGGACTTAAGGTTGAATCATATCTGGACAGGACAATATTCTTTTTTTTCTGATATTATTTCGTCTTGATGTCATTGACAACTGCCCTTTGTTGAAGTGAGAAGAAGATGGGTGTGTGACTGATCATATCATGGATTCTGGAGTCTTTCTAACTTTTGCAAATGTCTGATCTAAGACAAAAAAGGAAAAGGCAAACACAAAAAACATTCTCTGCTGTCAGATGATGGTTAATCCTTGATGTCATAACAAGACTCAACATCAATCATATGATATTTACTTTCAGAAAACGTAAGCGTCCCGAAGTGAAACTGACACTAGAACAGATAAACGAGAGAGCGGAATTGCAAAAACAATGGGCACAATACAAGAGACAGGAGTACATGTCCAATGTGGCCCAGGTGGACCGCATCATGGCCGCTCAGAAGAGGGCCTTGACACAACTCTATGATGAGTCAGAGGAACTCTACAATGAGGCGATACAGGTATGTTTAGACACAAGTGATGGGCCCGTTGGTCTAGTGGTCAGTGTGTATGCCTCTATTCTGTAGGGTCCTGGGTTCCATTCCCACCGTTGACACATACTTTGGTGATGAGATTCTAAGTACTTGTTGGAAGAGACTGAGTGTTCTATTTATTATGTGTGTATATAAATGACAAAGTACCTATATATCTTTTGATTTCAATAATAGTGCTTAACACATTGGTGGATAGTAAAATAGACACAATAGATGTTTTATTGTTATGACACCTATAGGTGTTTGCTGTCTGTGAAAGAGTTAAGATACTTAACATGGGACGAAGCCAATATGTGTAGTATAAAAGTTGCTGTACACAGTCTGCTCCTATGTATATTTGGATATTTAAAACTATACAATGGATTTTGATACTTTGTAATAGATAGTGATTCAATATGGTTTGTGTTTTAAATAAAATCATAGTGTAATGTAAAACATAGCCTCCCGTTGCCTGTCCCTATGTATGGTAAGCTCTTTAAAACTACCAACAGATTTTGATGGGGTTATACTAAATATATAGCGATTTTATAGGAGGGTTTATACAGTCATATAATACATATCTACATTTAATAAAACTGAAATATTTTAAACTGGATAATATTTATAATTATTTTATAATTATATTGGCAAAACATGATTGCCGGCACAGCTGAGTATAATTATTATATAATACTGTTATAATGTTATATGCTACAAAAGGTGGATCATGTATTTAAAGATTCATGTGTATCAACATACGCACACTTGCAAATTAAAAAGGGCGGACCCAATTTATTTTTCAGCCTGATTTAGAACTGTTGCCCTTCACGATCGAGGGTCCAGTGTCAACTCCACCAATCAAGGGCTACGTGTCTCCAGACGGCGAATACATTGATGTCTCCAAGAAATGGGATAACTAGATTATGTATCTATATAAATATTACTTAGAAATGTATAATAATATTAGTGAAAATTAAAAGAAATTCTTTATTTATACGAATTGTTTCACTTATTTGGAGGTCTGGGAAATTGGTTAAAATTAAATGGAAGTCAGTTTTTAAAATGATTTCATTTGTTTATTACCAGACGATGCTTCTGGAATTTCGAACCTCTACAGATGGGATGAACAAGTGTGTTCCATCGTAGACCACATTGCTGCTTAACATCAGACAGGATGGTGGTTAAATGCTTGTTCATTGTGTTTAAAAAAAGCAGAAAAAATCTTAACTCATCCATCAGGTAGAGATTCCATTTACGCGAACCAAACGTTTTGCGTCGACCTTTAGGACGACAGAGAGAAAGCTGGGGCTTAAAGTGTACTACACTCTGGTAGATGCATCGAGCGGCAAACGATGTGCAATGTGCGTTGCTGATTTCGTTACTTTCATTTCACTGTCGTCCGTAGTAAAACAGCGATGCACATCGTTCTACGCTACGATGCAGGAGCGATGCAATTGCGAGAGTAGGTATAGCAGACTTGGACCCCTGGTAAATAGTGCATGATCGGCACTCTTAATCCCTTTAAATAGAAATGAAATCGGCGCTGGAAGTCGGTGTAGATAATACTTATTCGTTTGTCGCTCGATGCAGGAGCGATGCAATTGCCAGAGTATAGCAGATATAGCAGACTTAGCCCCCTGGTAAACAGTGCCGATCGTTTAATCCCTTTAAATAGAAATTAAATCGGCGCAGGAAGTCGGCGTAGATAATTACAATATCTCGATTAGCGTTGGTTAGGTACCTACCTGATTTTTTTCTGTAAGTATATGCCTTGTAGTCCAAACCGCCAGAATGCGGAATTACTTCCCGGAGTCAGCGTTTCTGTACAGTAGGTAGTCTGGGCGTCTTCAAGTTAAAGGTGAAAAGGTAATAAGCCAGTCCGCTTCATCGTACCTAAACCGCATCGCTGCTTAACACCAGACTTAGTGGTGGTCAAACGCTTACTTGTAAAAGGATAAACCTAACGACTACTGGCGTTATACTAAAATCTCTTGCTTCTTTAGTTCTCGTATTGTTTCTTGAAATTGTGACTTTGGCAAACAATTGAGTAAGTCTCAAAATTGTTAAAATCTAGTTAAACTACCTATCCAGTCTTTTGTTTGTATGTATTAATTTGTGGGATGGTGTATAGTTGGCTGTACATTTATCTCATATTATAATACCTAAAATTTTTAAAACCTACCTTGTAATGTACTTACAACTGTTTGCTATCAAAAAAATAATAATAATTAACAAAGAAACATCGTTCACGTAGTAAAATTTCAGAATGAGAGTAATAATACAAGGACAAAAACGCGCGTTTTGTAGTGGTTGGTAGGTAAATGTTGAGACAGTAGCGGAAAGTCGGAAGTCGGTCTATTACCGTTGAGTTCACATAATAGATAGGATAACCTAGTTACTGCGGATCCCCTTGCCTGTCGTAAGAGGCGACTAAAGAGAAGAAATAGGGGTTGTGGGTCACCTGGATGACCTATCTAGAACTATCCCTGAGGAGAGGCGGTAGCGAGGTGTGGTCCTTTCCTGCCGCCCAGCCGCACCACAAAGTGTGCGTCTAAGGACGCAGTGCGAGGGTGACACCCGGTGCGTTCTTTGGAGATCCCGGAGTCACCCGTCATGCACCGCCGAAGGCCACCGGAGGGATTTTAGTCGGTGTGAGTCCGACATAACCTAGTCACTCCCCTGGGCGGTTGGGTAAAGGAAAAATCCCTTTTTTTATGTACCTAGTGTTACACATACACAAAAAGGCAGGGTTCTAAGTAAGTTTTGTACTCTTTATTTGTTTTCATTGTGTTTGTGTCAGGAACTTATTGTCTGTGGTCTCTCTCTACAAGGGGCAATAAAGGGAGCGACTCATGGCCTAACAAATCATACGAAGCATCTGGTTACACTTAAAATTATTTAGTACAGGATTTTAAATAGAACAGTTTCAAGTTCGGGCAAAATGACACTTCATTATCTGCAAGATTTATATCTAATATATAAAATTCTCGTGTCACAGTTTTCGTTGCCATACTCCTCCGAAACGGCTTGACCGATTTTTACCAAATTTTATATGCGTATTCAGTAGGTCTGAGAATCGGCTACTATCTATTTTTTTATGCATCTACCAGTTGTATTTCACCCAATAAACGGGGTACATAGGCAACTTAATATGGCAAAACAAATGTTTGCCGGGACAGCTAGTCTAATATATAAAATTCTCGTGTCACAGTTTTCGTTGCCATACTCCTCCGAAACGGCTTGACCGATTTTTAACAAATTTTATATGCGTATTCAGTAGGTCTGAGAATCGGCTACTATCTATTTTTTATGCATCTACCTGTTGTATTTCGCCCAATACACGGAGTACAAAGGTAACTTACTATGGCAAAACAAATGTTTGCCGGGACAGCTAGTATATATATATAAATATACTAGAGGACTCCCCGCGATTTCATTCGCGTAGTTTCGGTATTAATACTTCAAACAAACTAAGTATATCACCCTCTTTAAAGGGATGCGTCCCACAGGAACGGGATAAAAAGTATCCTGGTTATATGCTACGCCCCCACCAATTTTCAGCCAAATAGGTTCAACCGCAATTGAGTTATAAATAGTAAGTATATAATGGTATAATATATATATTTAACATATTATATTAATATATATATATAATATAAATTTTTACGTATAGTAGATGTCAATGCCACTTTTAGTTGTAATGTTATAATTCAACAATGCCTTTACTGATTTGGCTAATTTTGGTCTTGAATTATTCGTGGAAGTCCAGAGAAGATTTGTACGTCGAGAAAATTAAAAAGAAAACGCGTACCAAACTACGCGAATGAAATCGCGCGCCCACTAGTTGCTTATAAAAGTTTGTTCGAGTTAGGTACTTTTCTATTTCCATTACTTATGTAACTACCATATAGGCAACGTGTCCACGTGCTTCTATGGGTAGATAGATACTATATACTTACTCCATCGTGGAATGTCGTAAAGTTAGTCAAGTAAGAAAAACATTTCACGCTTGATTAAAAGCCGTGTTTTCAAAAATGTTCACTTTGTCGTTCATCATACCAAAAACTAACTTCTACTTACACAAATACTTAAAATCACGACAAAATTTACGAACCATATGGTTTATATGCCCATACGATGATCGATAAAATAAACTCTAATGATTTGAAAGTAAGTGATTTCCTATTTAACGTACTTAGGCAGACATTTCTTTATTTAGGCAGACAGGTAAAGACACACACAGACGGATACGTAATTAATTAATTACAGAACATAAATAAAAATGGAAACTGTAGCACCGGGTGTGTGCTGCACATGAGCATAACTGCCCGTGACGCTGATATTCTGGCGACGGCCTAAGAGGTCATCATCATCATCATCAGCCCATACTTGTCCACTGGCGAGGTAGACTATCATAAATCAACAATACATAATTATTATGTAGTAGGTATAAAGTGTGTGTTACCTAAGATAGGTACGTATTATTTGAGAGCGTCTGTGGTCCAGTTGGTCGGATACTTGACTTGTAACCGTGAGGTCGCGGGTTCGAGTCTGGCTACTGGACGTGTACCAATGGGACTCTTTTTCAGAGCCTATGTACGCAACGCTTGTACGGTGAAGGTCAACATCGTGATGAAACCCGCAGACCACAAGGTGTGTGAACCCTATAACGCCGATGGGCTCACCCCCTGTCACGTTGGGTTAAATACGCTTGGTGAACCGTGGGTATTTGCTTTAGCAAGTGCCTCTGCCCACCCCGCTTTGGGATTAAAAGGCGTGAAGAGTATTTTTATTTTTTTTTATTTTACTCTGTACTTACGCAATCATTTCTTTATGATGGTTATCAAACGCTTGTTCATAGTGATAAAAAAAATGAGGCATTTTAAAACTAATGTAAAATTTCCTTTATGACATAGAGTGCACTACTAGTTTCTCTATGGATTGTCAATCAAAATACTAGTCCGGAATGTGAATGTTGATGTAAATAAGAATATTGATTGAAGTCGTTGTAAGAAGTTGTGTTCAAAGAGGATTTGATTGAGGATCGACATAAGAAACGCTCTTTTAAGAAAGGAGCGCAAAAAAAAAAAAAAAAATTTGATCTATCGATACTGGCATGGAATCAGCTGTCTTTAATCCAATTCCCGATATGAAATGGATATTTGATAATTTGAAATGGTACCTTCCTGTGGTCGTGGTACTTGATTATATATTTTCCTATTTTGTATACCTATTACGAAGTTAATATACAATACACATTTATTTTCAGTGAAAATAGCTTTCATACTAGCTATTACCGTATTAGTATTTCTATCGGTTGCCAAAACAAGAAAATGGCCAGAATTAAGACACCGAACAACAAAACAAGGCACACGGCAGCTACGCCGACCATTTCAGGGCCTCTGTAAGTTATCCCACAGCGTGAAAAATGGCACGAACAAAAAGTTATTGTGCAGAATGAAAATGAAAAGGGTATCCGGTACAGACGACCCGATAGTTTACGTCAATAACCCCATAGAATCTGATTTACCGAGTCATTGGATACCCTTAAGTATTTTAAAGAAAATAATGAAACTGCGTGCGAATGCAATGCTATATGAAGATGCAAGTGCCGGCAAATCGCGTGAAATTAATAAGAAGTCTGATCACTATGAAGATTTCAATAGAGAAGCACTTTTTCTTACTGAAGAAACGAACAGTCCAGATTCATCATTTTTCTATAAAACCACACCACTGCAAAAGGTTTTCCCAAAAAGTAGTACTAAAAGAGTTACTGAGGTAAAAAAGACTGATGTAACAAAAACGTTCAAGTTAACCAATCCAACAAAGTCATCCTTTAAAGTGACTACTAATTACCCAAAAAAGGATTTTAATGCTTCAACTAATGATACTACTAATATTGAGATTTTAACAAAAGGTACTGCTGTGAGTTATGCGAAGAAGCCTACACCAAATTATGATAACTTAAGTACTAATATAACAAGAAATGTTGACATAACGTCAGATAAAAAGTCTCATATAACTTTCCCGAACAAAGTAACCGCTAATTCTATAACGATATCTAACAAAGCAACTGCAGATGATTTATTAAGTACTTTGAATATGACAACATTAAATGATGTAACAGCAAGATCGACAACATTGCTAACTACAATAACCACAACAAAACATGCTGAACCTGTTCAAAGTTCAATTACAATCCCTGATAAAATGATTACTAAGAAATTCACAACAGAAAATGTTGAAACATTGAAAACTCTAACATCAGTAACTAATCCAATGAATACCAAGAAATTAACAACAGAAAATACTGTTAAAAGTTCTGCGACGTTAACTGGTAAAACGAATTCTGATAAAATGACAAAAGAAAATGTTAAAACATCCGTAAGTGACAAAACGAATCCTAAGAAAATAATAACAGAAAATGATAAAACCCCAGCAACTGAAAACATTAATACTAAGAAATTAACAACAGAACATGGCGTTAAAAGTTCTACAACATTAATTAACAAAAAGAGTGCTGAAAAAGTAATAACAGATCCTCTTAAAACATCAGTAACTGACAAAACAAATCCTAAGCAATTGACAACAGCAAATACCGTTAAAAGTTCTACAGGAGCTGACAAAACGAATCCTAAGCAATTGACAACAGCAAATACTGTTAAAAATTCTACAGCAGCTGACAAAACGAACTCTAAGCAATTGACAACAGCACATACCGTTAAAAGTTCAGCAGCTGACAAAACGACTGTTAAGGAAGTAACGTCCGCTAATGTTAAAACAGCGGCCACTGCCGAAATGAGTCCTAAGACATTAACAACAAAACAAACGAATACAGTTAATATAGTAAATAACAAAACGGGTGCAGAGAAATTAATAACAGAACATATCCAAACATCTACTATACACAAAACAACACAGATAGATAAAAACACTTCTCAAGTGACCAATGAAAACGCATCTACGAAAACTACGCAAACATCTCCTGAACCTTCAAAGGATACTGCGCCCGCAACTACACAAAAAACAACTAAAAAAACAAAGTCAAAAGGAAAAAAAACTACCACTACAACTGAAAGTACTTCCGATGGCAACCCATTTTACATTTAGATATCATACATACATACATACCCTTCACGCCTGTCTCCCAGAAGGGTAGGCAGAGACTACAGATCTCCATTTGTCACGATCCTGACATACCTACCCCTTTCGCTTCATCTACATTCATAATCTTTTCATACATGACCTCCGGTTTCGAGTACTTTTCACGCCACCTTCGGCCAGGACATCACCAATCTGGTCTGTATATGTCCTCCTGGGGCGACCTCTACTCACCCGGCCCATTACATCACCCATATAAATCTCTTGCGTCAATCGACTTTCATCCATTCTCTCCATATGCCCAAACCACCGAAGCATGCCCTTTTCAATCTTGGTCACTACGTATTCCTTCTACAATCATCTCTATCTATATCATCATCCTGAGCCACATGACGGCCACTGTTGGTCGAGGGGGAGGCCCAATGATATCTATGATAATTTGAAGGGAAATACCAATAATCGCCACGCAATAATGTCTCTAAAAAATATTAAATAAGTGAAAAGTGTCATTGAGCATTGCATTTTTGTCTTGTCATTTTGAAACGACCTGTGTAGTCTCAGTTGTTCGGTAAATTTAGTTCGGTGCTAAACAAAAGTCAACCTTTACATGTACATAATAAAGGCCGTTTTAATGTTGAACCTATTACGACAGGTGCCAAATTTATTTGTTACTTTAACTACAGCAAAATAGAGTATATTTTACATTAACGACCGGACAAAACAATGAATTACTGAGACTTGACGGGCTCATCTCGGCTTCGCACGAGTCCATTGCTGATACTAAGTGTAAAGTTTCTCTACGATATTACGCATGTAATATACAGTAATAAACCATTATTAACGACCTTTCTCTGGAATCATTCAATCTATTCAAAGACATCGCTTTAAAATCTGTTACCTATTTTTTATTTATTTGATTTAGGACAGACAACAAGTACAGCCACACATACATAGGTAACAATTAAAAACTAAATCAAATCCATTCATAAAATGTTCTCTTAATTATAGGCTACCACTACATTGGCCAATATTAAGAGTGGAATTCTATAGTTCTTGTTTCTAGTTAACTCTTTTCTGGCCAATAAACGGCTATAGGCATCATAACATTAAAAATCTATTGTGTCTATTGTACTGCCCGCCAACGTGTTAAAATAGGGAGATAAGCTGTCGAGTGGGAAGCAACATTGTTTTATACTATGTAGTGATTAGACCATAATTAAATATACATGTATTTATGACGTGTTCAGTTATTTAATAGAAATTTATGACAGTTTTAACTGCATATAAAAATATATTGGTACACTTTCCGGATCCTGCTTCGAGCCGGCGAGATCCTAGTCACTAAACTCTTTTCTGCACTAGAGTTTCCTAAGCTTCAGTTTGTCTACTGCCGTTTGTAAAAATAAATAGGGCGTTAAACCCTCCATTTTTTTACTTAAGTATTTGTAAACCACGAGGTATGTTTATTTAATGCAAATTAAACAAACAACTGTGAGTAGATATTTCCTTTTCTGGTTCTCTTACTGCCCCCCTTTAGGACTGCATAGCCCACAAGGGCGTTTTAATCTACTTTGACAAAGTCTGGTCTACACCGAGGCCACATTTTCTCTCTAATTGTACCAACATGCCTACCAGACTTCCGTGCAAATTGACACTAGTTGACAAGGCGACGAATAGATCATCAAAATAATAAATATGTATGATTGACGCTAATGGTTTGCATCGGACCATTATTTCACGGAAAGTTCCACGCAAAAAAGCCTAGGAAACAATTTTGCTATAGTATTTTTTGTTAGAACACAAAGTACCTCGCCCTTTGAATTGACAATAAGAACACCCTTAGAAGACACAATGAGAAACAAACATGGGTAGCTAAATGTACTTACGTAACTGAATTATAGAAAAACATGAGCTGTTTTTGTTCCACTGAGCTTATTATTTACCTGAAGAACGACACAGACAAACGCTTCTGTCTAAATAAATAATGAAAATTGGCTGTTTCGTCTAATACACGGACTAAAATGACAATATGAGAATCTGACCTACTTTTTTATCCGTAATCTGAATCTGGATAAAAAACAACATGCTTCGTAAGATTTTGTCTAAGGTTACTCAAGTGACTTAATTCGTAAATGAACTTTATTAAAATCAAGCGCCTAAATTAATTCAAGAATCTACGAACAATTTGACAAATCGATCTGTCAATTTGCTAATGTTGTTTCGATTTCAAACGATAGATATAATTAATAATCGAATGAAATGAACGAATTAAAACTATCAAATGATTGTTTAATTTCCTACCCAAGTAATATTTAAAAAAATATATATAATCGGGACATGATACGATATGAAGAGCTAAATCGTTCGTCGGATTAGTGAAATTAATACTCTATGCTCTGCGGTTTTTTTATTATTAGCCAACTGAATCCCACTGCAGGGAATAGGTCTCTCTTCCTTTTCTCCACTTACTACGATTTCGAGCAGTAGTTCACCAGGCTTCAAACTGACGGATTATCTTGTCGCGATAGTGATAGAATGACAAAAATATCTACATAAATAACATTAGAAAGATTAATTAGGTAAGTATAAATATGTGTCCATTACCTACTGCCATTAAGGGCACATTACTTGGCTTTGGGCGAAGACAATGATCCTTAAGTGCTCCTAAGGCCCAGTCGCTAATTAAGCTCATATTCCACAGAAAATAATGTTATGGATTTGCTTTATACCTACCTAGGATATTGTCAGGAAAATCAGTTTACGCAAACAAACTATTCCGAAATCTACTTCATCAAAGTGCGGTATACCGGAAATACACTTGAAATTCAGCGCCGAAACATAATGCACTTAAAAATACTATAAAAAAAAACCCTCCCCCTCGAATTAAATCCGACTCGAGAGAAAAAGCATTCGGATTTTAAACTCAAACTGCACAATTTGCAGATGCAGATTTTAATTATTGCATCGCGAATCCTTCAAAAGAGCGACGAACGAAACCCGGGCATCTTTCATTCGGGGAACATAGCGTAATGATGAAACTTTGAGCCTTTTTACCGAAACACGCTACCAACGCCTATGGACTCTACT
>SJJU01073129.1:0-15073 GCA_012932125.1 Conopomorpha cramerella | reverse complement strand
GTGTAAAGTAATACTCGAGGCCATTTATAAGCTGGCTCTACAAGCATTTTGTATTGGAGTGGGGCTCTACATAGAGTGGTTTGATTGAAACAGATTGGCGGTACAAGATGCGGTGAAGTTTGATTGGCAATGGTTCGTGAATTCAGTGTGAAAATTACTCCATTTGTCTTTGAAATAGTGAGCTGAGCAGCTCTGTGTTCTGTACAACTTCAAAGGTAATTTTCCAAATATAACTCTACCATTAGTTGTTTCAGAAAGCAAGAGCAAGACAAGGGGAATGTCTCTACCTGCTCTCTACTCGTAAGACAGTAGGTAGAGAAATCTAAACCTCAATTTAGAAACTAAAATTTAAACGAGTGGATAAGTAAATACATAATTTCTTGACTCTTGAGGTAACAGACATAGGTTATAGAGTCTTTACCTATCCATCTCAGAGTAATTTGTAATTATTTGTAGGAAATACGAAATGAATAAGAGTATTGTAACATCTATGTATGTATAGTATAGTGAGCGTCCATGGTGGATTTTACGCGGCTGTAACTGTCTATAGCAAGCTTTGAATCCAGCCTTGAATTCTATCGCCAGTTACTGTTTTTGCAATAGCGTCCAAATAATATCCAAAACTGCTCCACAGTTATGTACCTTATGGCTCGCAGAAGCTGGATGTGAGAAGTCGCAAAACAGACCACAGTCGCATACAATTGCAAAGGCCTATGTCCAGCATTGGACGAATATAGGCTGATGTTGGTCATGATATTGTACTTAGTACTGTCGGCGATAGTGGATGTAGATCTCAACAATAAACTTCTTCTGTGTCCAGTTTCCTGATGCCGGGATATGTGAGCCATAACCAACACCTTGTGGAATAACGGTTTCATCATGATGTGGTTTGACTTCACCGTATGAGCGTTGCGTAGACGTAGGCACTGAAAAAGAGTACTATTGGTACACACTTAGTTAAACAGGTCTCAAACTTACGACCTCGCTATTGTAAGTATCTATACAACAGGGCACGTAGACGCTCTCATCATCCCTCTGAAGCCCTTCCCCAATTTTTTTCACCGTTATTTAGGGGAAATACCAATAATCGCCATTCTTGGCAGGTGCATATACTCAATACTCAATAATTTATTGCTTTTCGACAATGTGTTACAAGATCTTAAATACAGCTGAGGTACAATCGTGGACCCTGGAGGGCACAGCAACATTAACATATAATTTTTGTAACTTACAACAACTTTGGTAACACTGTTAAATAAAAATTAAATATACATTTCAACAAAATTAAATATTATTTAGAGTTGTGTATTAAATTGAATTTAATATTCACTGGTAGGAACTTAAATGTAAGTACTAATTAGGGGGAATTGTAGTTTGAAATAGAACAGTACATGTCTATGGTCTGGTGTATTGGCGATCGCAGTGATTTTGTGTATTAACTCACAGAGAGCGCTGCTGACCTTTGAAGAGTTCTTTCGATCGCCTCTTACGGCCCCCAAGACAGGAAAAATTGAGCTGGGTGGTGACACGTGTATTCTATTCGCCGTCACCACACGACGCTCTATTTTCTCTCAATGATTTTGTTACCTAACAAATGCGGTTCGTCTTTCCAGTAATTTGGAAAGAATGCGATAGGCGGCGTCGCCGGCCGTGATGCCCGAATATCCATGACGCAATATTTATAATACCTGGCGCTGCGTGCGTCTATTGATAAGCTTGATGCAGTAAACATCTCTACACCACGGCCACGACTACACGTACGCAGGTGGCAAATATAGGAGATTGAAGCGATGCATGTTTGGCTGAGGTAGTGTATACATACCTGCATATAGCATGCATGCATAACTGCATCTAAACATACCCTACCTACCTAGAAAGAGAAGGAAATGATGGTAAAAAAACGATGCAGGAAGACATCAGATAACACAATATAACGTTGATAGGTCCACTCGCTGTAATGTTGGGTTAATTACATTTTCTTAGCAACTGCTCCCGTCTTTAGGATTTAAATTTATGCTTTTTTATAAGTAACTAGTGGACGCCCCGCGATTTCATTCGCGTAATTTCAGTTCTTCATACAAACTATAACCCCTGTATATAGCGACGCGACCAACAGGTTCGGGGTAAGAAGTATCCTATGTCCGTCTCCCGGTTCTAGTTCGGTTTCACCAATTTTCAACCAAATCGATTCAGCCGTTCATGACTTATAAATGTAGTAACTAACACGACTTTCTTTTATATATATAGATTATATCAACATACTGCATGATTTCCCGGAGTCTGTGTTTCTTGCGCAGTACAGTCTGAAGGTGTTCAAGTCACTGGGGTGAATAGGTACCTAATGAACAAGTGTGCTAAATCGTAGACCACATCGCTGCTTAACATCAGGCAGGATGGTGGTCAAACGCTTGTTCATAGTGATAAAAAAAAAGATTTATTTTCATGCCTACACCGCCGTGAACCAGTGTGCAGGTAACTCCAGAGACAACAAGGTCGTTCTTCACGACTGACTGGTGTTACGCTGGGCTTATCTAATCTACGCACTAGCTAGTGTAATATCCTACACACGCCGCGGTGTGCTATGAACCACGAACATTTCCTCCGCATCCACATAATTGATTTTGCTGTGATTTGAAGTGGGATATGTCCAATATAGCGGAACTGTCAGCGGCAGAGGCCTCGATACTCGGCCGCTCACGGAATATTTGGTGCTCCGATGCGTATTGTACCTATATGCTGACCAATTTTAATTTTGCGGAATATCTGCACAGTATCTTTAAAAGTACCTAATGGATGTACTGCGCCGTGTTACTTTACCGGCGTTTCATACGGTTTCCGTAAGAATTTGGAGATTAAATATAGCTTATTTTACTTAGTGATAATCTAGCTTTGTACGTCATCAGATTTTTTCGTTACAGACAAAAATATAAAACCTCACTTTTTCTAAAATTTATTTTATACTAGCTGTCCCGACAAACATTTGTTTTGCCATAATAAGTTGCCTTTGTTCCCCGTGTATTGGGTGAAATACTACTGGTAGATGCATAAATAATAGATAGTAGCCGATTCTCAGACCTACTGAATACCCATATAGAATTTGATAAAAATCAGTGAAGCCGTTTCAGAGGAGTACGGTAACTAACATTGTGACATGGAAATTTTATGTATTAGATTATTACGATTGATTTATTCAATGTATGATTCTAATGTTTTCTTATGTACGTGATCACACTGTTGGTAGCTTTTATATTTTATCTCAATGTTCGGTCATTTAGAACGACCGAATTTAGAATTTTCTTTTTTTTTTACAAATTACTTTTTTATCTCTCATCTATCTCGTAACGGAAAGCTTTTGTGCTAAATTTCAGCTTTCTGGGTCATTTTATTTTGAACAGAGATTTAAATTTTATCTTTCATGATGACGGCCTACAGGAAACAGTATGAAATCGCAGACACACTATGTAGCAAGCGTAACCTACCGTTAGTACTTTCGTCGTCGAAAATCGTACAACAATGTAACATTATAGAGCCTTATCGCTGGTAGAGATTAAACTGAAAAGCATAGCTCGTGCAGTTGTGAAGATTGTTGCGGCGTCGGCTGTAGTCAGTTTTCCAGTAAGCTGAAATAAACATGTTTTTTATGAGTTTACAAGCCGCTGCCGCCGCCGCCGCCGCCGGCTGCGCGTGTTTACACCGGCGGCGGCGGCGGCTCTGCTGCCGACTATCTGCATACATAAATCCCGGTACTGTATTCCGCTATTCATTCCGAGCGTTGTCGCACATTATCTCTCTCTGTCATACCGCATCGCTACGAGAGGGAGAGAAAGATACTTCGCGCGAGCCTCGGTGGAAGTAAGCTCGAACAAGCAACCTCTGCGTTATTCCAGTTAAAACTTCTATATAAATCTGTAGAGTGCCGAAGCTCATTCGGTGGCTCCGCTATAAAAGGAACAAAAAGTTATGTGATCTCAAAAGTTAGCTGTAGGTATGACCTTCTTTGTACGTGCTTTTATTACATGTTTCGTTTCTACAGTCAGCGACACACACTTACGCTGAAGGAGTCGACATAAATTCAGCTACATAAAAGAGCTCGCATGTTTGATTCGAGGCAATGTCTAATACTGTGTCTACACTAATATTATAAAGAGGAAACCTTTGTTTGTTTGTTTGTAATGAATAGGCTCAAAAACTATTGGACCGTTTAAAAAAAATTAAAAATTCTTTCACCATTCGAAAGCTTCATTATCCACAAGTAACATAGGCTATATTTTTAATCGCGAAATTCCCACGGGAACGAAAAAAAGGCGCGAGTAACGCCGCGCGGTACAGCTAGATTTATATTATATAAAGTGAGCTGTTACTGACGGTTACGTCATGCCTGTGAAGATTACGTACATTTTATTTTCATCAGAAAAAAATATGGCCACACTAAGCCGCGCATTTTGAATCAAGAACAAAGTCCTCTCACTAGTTTGTTAAGTTCAGACAAGTATCAAAAAGAGACATATGCATTGACTGTTCTCTAAAAATATGGGCATTAGTCACAAAGTTTATGATATGATAAGGAATATGTCATTCTATTATATGTACCAACACGTATTAACGTAGGTACTAGTGGACCCGGCGGACCTCGTCATGTCTAGTGTCTTATCTATAAATATTCATGTTTAATTTGTATATGCAATTTCACGAGAAATTTTCTTTTTTCTTCCTTTAATAAGACCTTCTCCTGACACTAACGAGCACAGCAAAAATAGAATTAGATAAATTCGTTCATGAGTTTTGCACTTAGCAACATAATAATATGTATATTCGACTATTAATTTCTATTAGTTTGTATTCGGTTGTCAACGTGTTTGCATCAGTTCACTTCTTTCTATGTATAAGTTTATATGTGTATAATGTAATACCCCCATCGCGTTTTTACAATATGACAACCAAGAGAACGGCAAAACGTCATCCATACCAGGTGGATTTGCCATTTACGCGAACCAAGCGGTTTGCGTCTACTTTCATAATGCGAACCGCCAGGATGTGGAACGACTTGCCGGAGTCTGTGGTTCCTGCGCAGTACAGTCTGAAGGTCTTCAAGTCGAGGGTGAATAGGTAACTAATGAACAAGTGTGCTCCATCGTCGACCACATCGCTGCTTAACATCAGGCAGGGTGGTGGTCAAACGCTTGTTCATTGTGATAAAAAAAATGTATTAGTTTATCTTACTTTACATATTAAAAGTGTGAATGTATACTTATACACTGACAAAAGTCTCGGAAACATCACGTACAACTAAGTGTCTCTGAAATATCGTAGCTATTTCCTAGTAGAGCTGTTATAATTATCACAATAATATTTTTAATTCATTACGCATGAAAAACAATCGAGCAAACTGTGTCTTTTCCTACCTCGAGAGGTTTTAATTTTATGCGAGATTAGACGCACACCGGGACGCGACACCACGAGACGAAAGCACCAACGACCTTGCATCAGCTCTATTTACGATTTTATTACAACGATATAAAGTTTATTATACATTGCTCTACATAATCCCGAGACAATACCTCCGGTTCGCTTCTTTTGTTTCTGAACGTTTCAGAGACTTTTGGGCGGGCGGCTTCTTGAAATAAAGCTGCCGCTGCTGTTCTTCGCCCGCCACATTCCGCGGACACGAGTGGATTTATTTGCCCAGTCGACCGTAAAATACGATATTCTATTTTGTTATAACCATTTACGTACGTACGATTTGTAGGTACATACGTTTATCCCGCGGTGTATTCTTATTCCGTGGGAATTTCTTTTAAAACCTTCAAGAAAAAAATATTCCGAGATTATTATTTTGAGTCACCGTGTATTAAAAAAAATACAGGGCGACTCATCTAGGACAGCGACGATCCCTGCAGGAGATCATCAAGGACACAAAGGGTTTGTTACGGTTCCTCGAGGAGCTGGGTTGGTTGGAGTAGCGCCACCCAAATCACGCATAATAGACGCGTTGGACGTCGAGTTATATTGTATTGTATATATATTTATTTACTAACTTAAGAACTATTATACAAAAATTATAAAAGAAATACAATTAAAACAAAAATATAAAATGATTCAACAACAAGAAAGAACAGAAAAAATATGAGTATCTACTAGCAGTGGTTAGCACTGAGCGTGTGCCAGCTCTCACGCTAGTAAAATTAAGTTACCTGCAGCGCTGGTGTTCCGCCGAAACACGACAGAGAGAGAAATCCACACATAAACTCATAGTAACAAGATAAACTTACGTAAACAGTATCGATATTATAATAATTATAATGAATGATGCTGAGGAATAAGAAGATACCTACATGCACTATATACTGTTATACATACTAGTAAATAGAGACGAATTGACCCAACAACACGCCCGAACAACGCCCCGAATCATCTACATCTAATACCTTCAAGAATATATATACTCGGAGACAGTAACAAGGACGATCACGAGCTAAAGTGTCATTCCAAGAATGGAAACGCTCTAAAATATCCCACTTAAAGTTATCTACCATCCCCAAGAGTGTCCGGCATCAGGTGTTGTTTATCTTCGGTAATCGGTTGAAATCACTGCGCCCAGCGGGACTACGAGCACTTCAATTGAGTTTATCTGACTATCGTCAGGTGTTATACTGTAGGTAGTGTCCAAATGAAGAGGTAAATGGCAAAAACGCAACTTATGCATTTTTCTTAATTTACTTTTTTTTTCGAGTTTCGTTTAACATGTTGAATCGCAACATCCTGGAGAAGAAAAGTTAAACAAAACTGCGTAAATCCCTTGTTAAAGTGATATAAAAACGATTTTATTTTTCTGAATCGCATATATCTAATAATTATTTGAAGAAATGATCCAGGACTCACTACAGGACAGCTACAAAAAGTGTAAATAAAAAATGGATATTATGTTGTGGTTTTAATATTCACCTCCTCAAGTAGTAAAGTTTGCAAACTTTATTATTGTATTGGCATTTATTATAAAAAGCGATACATTTTTTTTAATTATCCATAATATCGGAATTGGGAGCAACCACAAGGATTGTAGATTCAGTCAGCCAAAATTCGGGCCTCCCAAAATTCGGTACTATCTTAAAGTTTCAACTAATATGATTATCAATGTTTTACTGGTCACAACAACAATACTTATCTTATTAAAGTTTCAGTGACACAGTTAGTGACATCAACAACTGATAGATCACTTTCTTAGCCGACTGTATTTGTTAATTATTAATTCAAACCTCGTATAAATACATAGTAACATAAAACAGGCCGCACTTCCATCTTATTACTGACAAAGTCGTTGTTTCCTCCTACTTACAAGGAAAACGTTTCAATCCACCAATAAATAGGTGAATATCAAATGCACTCCCGAGAATTCCGAGGTATTTGTATCTAAATAAAACTTTCTTTTTTAATCTTATATTATAAATAGTAGAGGTACCTTGCATCATTAGCGAGGCAACGACGAGGCGCGAGGTGCGACGCGCGCCGCGGGGATTATACTAACGAGCAATAAAACATTGAGGATTACTTAAGTGAAAGCATCTAGGTACTTGTTATTGTACGAGTCGATAGATGAGATTCAATTAATTTTAAATCCGTGCCGGGGATATGAAATTACAATCAAAATCCGTCGTATCACCTAAAAATATTTTATATTTTACTCTCTAAAATGTTTGAAATCCATAAAAGCATTTTTTCTAATAAAACTCACTTCACTTCGCCTTTTGAGGTTACGTACATCCGATGACAAAAGTGTTTTGGGACTTTCCGACCATCGGTATTTATTTGTTTTTACTATATCCTTCTGACCAATTGGAACCTATGAAAGTGACGAAAATATTATGATATTCGGTATGTACATACATATATATCTTCTGGACGGGTTTACGTGAAACAACTAATAAGTTGGATGTAGTAATTCAGCTTGACGTACGTATGCGATGCCCAAGTGGTCAACTATTAGAACAAAAGCGCACCTAGACATGTCAGTTGTCGGCTCAAAGTTGCAGAACCGATTCTCTCTCACTGATGAGGATTCACACGGTGGACTAGCACAAAACTTTGTTCACACAGAGCCATTGGCAAGCCAGTACTGGACTCTGTCTCGCGTGACATACCTACTGCCAACAGTGGCGTGCACTGCCTTTTACGACAAGGTAGGTAGTAATCCCCAAGGATTGACACCTATGTATAGGTAACATGTCTTTACGAAACATAGGTACTACCTCAGTCTACTCACCCACAAAACACAGGACCTTCGTTAGCCTATGTCGTGAGTACAACAAAAAAGGATTTAGCAATAACTCTATTATTAGGTCGGGCCAAAATACTAAGGTAGGCAGTGTCTTTTTGCCTTAATGGTGTGCACGCCACTGACGGCTAATGTGTAAACCTACGTTTAAAGATATAAATTTGATCATGCAAGTAGATTTATCCCAAAAAAATTGGCAGGAGCTAAAAATACACGGGCCGTGTATTGAGAGAGAGATCGTGACTTGCTAAGCCCGAATTCATTTTGTCGAAGCGGACTTCAGATGCTTTTGTAGCCGATTGTCCAATATCGGACCTCTCTATGTGTGCATGACTCTGTCCTGTTGACGAAAGTATAAGACTTTTTTTTTTTTCACACGGTGATCAATCGTTTGACCACCATCGGGGAGGATGGTGTGTCCAAGAAAGACATGACATCTCTCTCTGCCAATCACAAGTCGTGTCTTTCTTGACACCTTTGCAAGGACTGACTGATGTTAAACGGCGATGTGGTCTACGATGGAGCACTCTGTACACGGTGGTTCTATCTTTTGTAAAGCTAGTCATTATTCAATCATACGCGCTCAAAACATAAATTATTATATACCTGTTACACGATACCACGCTTCGTTTCATTTCATTTTTTAATAATCATTACTACTACAACATTGCTTTATATATGAATTCTATGAATTAATGGATATACTCTTTATTGCACACTGTACATTACAAAATGTAAAATTCACAATGATAAGATTGCAAATGGCGACCTTATTGCTCAGAGCGATTTCTTCCAAGTAAACGAATTTAGATACAACGGAACTTAACATATAGTGTATCCGGTTGAGCATGTTCTATTCTACTACTAAAATAATAAGAAAGAATTATTGTATTTTCTTTCAGTAAATATTTATAGCTAATCACCTTCTGTCAGTACCGGGAAACTATATTGAAAAGAAAACAATATTGAGCGTATTTAATAATTAATTGCTTTTCTCTATTGAAGACCGAATTCCCTGAAGCATTAACCACACTCACACATTGACCGTAAATATTGTATAATACTTAATGATACATTAAATCATAATGAAGCCAAGTATTTAGGTTAAATGACGAAAATAACCACAAAACATCCAAAACAATATTCGGACCCATTTGCCGTAAGTCTTTTGAATCATCGGATAAAAGTTGCAGAAATGTCAAATCATCATTGAAAGAGACACGCGACATCACAATATGAGGTAGTAAAAAAGAGTTGAGTGAAAACTACTTATTTGTTTGGTATTGTGGCGGGAAACGAAACCTTATAACCAACCACGACGTCCCGCCGAAAAGTATACCGGCCTCTATATAAAGCCTTGGGTTCCTCTCTTGATACTTGGATATCACTGTAAACACTTGCTTAAGCTGTTGTCAGGTAAACAGGCCAAGATATTTGGCGTAGGGATCATCTAGAGCTCATCATACATCATTATTACTCACCTAAGAAATCCTATTGAAGTTCAATACACACTGCAGTGATCGGGCCAAAACAGTCACGAAACTAATATTATAGTCACCACAAACAGAATCCAAACAACACAAACACTAAAAAACAATACTGAACTATTAAAATCCAGCGATTCTAACGTAACTTTGATTTAAGAATTTGAATTTTACTGAAATCGAGATAACGGAACGCGCGCGTACGTCCTTCCGCTGCAGACGCTCGGCAATGACTGAAGATGGTGCAAGTGAGACGGAGATAGCGTTGCGCTGAGGGGCGGGGCTCGGGGGAAAATTGCACGGGCCAAGGGATGACACCGCTTTTCTCGCGGCACCGCCGTACTTTTGGTGAAAACAGGTCATTACAGGTGGATCGAGGCGCGTCGATTACCTGCCTAGCTATACACTTCACACGACGAATGGCCGCCAGGTCCGCTCCTGCTAATAACTCTATATTTCAAAGTAACTTACAAATAAAATAAATTCACTTCACGCCTTTTAATCCCAAAACGGAGTAGGACAGGCACTTGCTAAAGCAAATGCCCACGGTTCACCAAGCGTATTCAACCCAACGTGACAGGACGTGAGCCCATCGCCGTTATAGGGTTCACACACATCGTGGTGTGCGGGTTTCATCACGATGTTGTTCTTCACCGTACGAGCATTGCGTTGCGTACATAGACTCTGAAAAAGAGTCCCATTGGTGCACGTCCAGTAGCCGAACTTGAACCCGCGACCTCCGGTTGTAACTAAATAAATAGTAAGATATTGAAATGTTAATAATATGTGCTCTAAACGATGAAGTAGTTGATAGTTTCATACCGGTTAGTTAAAAAAATGTTGAATAGACATGTTTAATTTGTGTGAAAACACTAATCTTCATCACGAATTATGAATTTATATTAAGTAATGTAGTCACTTGCTGAAAATTTCATTTTAAAGTGGTCCTCGATATCAGAGCTCCAACAAAATATATAGCTTTTGTCAGCAAAAAGTAGAGCTCAACTAAGTTAGCGTTACTAGGAAACTTTATTCGAGGTTGCATGATTGGATGTATAGAGAGCAATTTATTTGGTTAGGAGCATGAAATACTGTAGTTTCATGCAACTCTGTCATGCAATTCGTGACACAAACAACGTTACCGTGTAAGTCCACGGGGCACGAACCCCGCTGGGTTATTGCAATTTATTTTGAGCGCGACGATAAGAACAGCTACGGACGTTATTGCTTCAATAGAAATTGCATGTTGATAAATGTACACTTTGTTGGGAGCAGAAAAACCCGTATGATGTTAATAATCATAGTGCGACATTAGCACAAAGAAAAATTGTTAATGACATTATAACTCAATATTGTTCACCGGGTATATAGGCGCGAATATACTCAAAGACAAGCTAGAACTTACCTTTGTTATTTTACTCGACGTTTCCGACATACCCGGTGAACAATATTGAGTTATAATGTCTGTGCGCGTTTCATTAAAAAATGATCTTGTTAATGACATTATTAAAAACAATTCGTCTTACAAATAAATCCAGTTTTAATTATACTAGGTACAGTTATAACAGGTTTACTGAAACTGGATATTTCATATTTGACATAAAAATGACAATTTCGGTCGAGCTTGGTATAGAGCGTGGAAAAGTAACTCCACCATTATTAATAAGATCAAGTTTTACAGGCGACTAACATGTTAACATATTCCTAACAGTGACTAAACGTCTCCGTTCTCACTACGAGAAAAGCTTTTCGTCTAACAAAGCTTTTGCAACAAACTTTATTGTAGAGCGAGCTTAAAATTTGTAAACTTAACTTAATTATGCACAGTAAAACAGAGTCGAAGCACAACGCACTTAATTTATCTGACAAACAAAATGGAATAAATCAGTTCGTTTCCAAACTGTTTTGTTGATAAAGCCGTAAAGTTAACTCTGCAATAAAATTGCCTACATTTAGTTGATTAATGATGGCCGCCATGTGGCATTACTGTTTATTGTTTTTCATTAATTTCAATATTCAGCGACATTGTTGATTTTTCACGATAAATTACACAAGGAACGCAAAGTGTAAAAGGACCCCGAGCAATGTTGAAACGTTGTTGGGCTCGTCAATATGAACAACTTTTATTATGGCGACAATGCGGCGAAAAAAAAAATGTTTAATCCCCATACAAAATGTCATTTCCCGAGGCGAAAATTTGTCTATTTTGTATATGTGTCTCAGGCTGGCTGGACTATATCACTTAAACACAAAATCACTTCCGTTGCAGAGATTGAGAGACCAGCGAAAAGGCTTTTTTCAAGCTGGCTGAACACTTTTTCAATCGAGTTTCTATAGCGTCACAAATCCCGAAGTAAGGATGTTTAGCCGTCACATATTGACCTGCTTAATTGTGACCCATTTTGAAGATTTGTCCAGCCAGCCTGATCCACATTTTGTATGAAGATGAATTTTTTTTTTGCGTTTGCCCGCATAAAAGTTATTCATATTCACACGAGCCCAACAGCGTTTCGAAGACCATTGCTCGGGGTCCTTTCACACGCAGATTATGACTACTAGACTAGTAGTTAGTAAATAAAGTATGTTTGGTGCATCGCTAAATACAGGACTGAAGGGAGGCGTGTACTGTCACAAGTCCCCAGGCCTTTTTTGATTTCAACTACATACTTAATTAGCTACATGTTCATCAGTGGCGTGCACACCATAGAGGAAAAAAGACACTGCCTACCTTAGTAGCTAGCCGGCTAGGCAAAACGACCTAATATTAGAGTTATTGCTAGAACTTTTTTGTTGTACTCACGACAAAGGCTGATGAAGGTCCTGTGTTTAGTGGGTGAGTAGATATGTAGATATTTCGTAAAGACAAGTTACCTATACACAGGTGTCAATCCTTGGGTATTACTGCCTACCTTGTTGTAAAAGCCAGTGCACGCCACTGATGTTCATACATATAGGAACCTTGAATTTATGAAGCTCTACATCGTAGTATTGGTAAGATATAGGTACGATTGACCGGAAAAATGGTCCTTCAGTTTTGATGATATACTGTATTACTAAAACTACATAGCCAGTAAAAAAATAACCGTTACTTCTGAACTGCTCAACAAAGTGCTCTGCCAATGATACTGAAAGTTCAGACATTATCGAGGTAGAGCTATTGTTATATTGTACACTTCACGTCTTTTAATCCCAAAGCGGGGTAGGCAGAGGCACTAGCTAAGCAAATACCCACGATTCACCAAGCGTGTTTAACCCAACGTGACAGGGGGTGACCCCATCGCCGTTATAGGGTTCACACACCTTGTGGTGTGCGGGTTTCATCACGATGTCCTATTGGTATACATCCAGTAGCGGTGGCCAGTGTTATATTTTGACAAGTAAAAAAATTAATGAGTGTATTTTTTTTAATCGAAAAAAAAATGTTATTACTTAATTTCGAATATGAGTTTTAACCGAAGTCAATTAGTCTACCAAACTAACTGACTTCTTGGCCCACTGTACCTATAGGTAGGATTACTTGCAAGTGAGCAAGTCCCTTCAATTCACTAAGCATGGATACGGGTGACATGGACCCTCATCCCTTCCCGGTATCAATTGAGGTGACAGGGGTGAAACGCAGGATGCGGATTTCTTCACGATGTTTTCCTTCACGCTCCAAGGATCATCGGCTCAGGAAAAGGAAAGGTTCACGCTTGAAATCGAAGTGTAACGTACCAGCTATAAATATTATACAACAACTCACACGTTACCTTCATCCCATGTTAAGTAGCTAAAGCCCTTGTGTTATGGAAGAGGATCACTAGTACACAATAAGTATAAAGTAATAATGCTATGAAAGCACCATGTATGTATGCAAATTCTACATTTCGAGAAAGATGTAACAATTAAGAACTTTCTGTACAAAACACTTTCGGGGAAACATCACGCCCATCGATGTGAAAACAATAAAACTTCTGTTAATTTAATTTGTGTGTCCACCAAAGTGTTTTATTTCATTTATTTTAAAAGGATAATCAACTAGTACATTCACATTAGGTAGCATAAAGTAGGCGACAAAAAAACAAGTGTAGGTGCTGCTTTAATTATAGGTCGTCACAACATGGTAAATGGCGTTACATTATTAATAAGAAAACACAATTAATACTGCTAGAAACTAGTAAGAGTAAAACAATAATAGCTAGGTACGTACCAAACATCAAATAAACAATTCAAACAAAGCATAATAACATAAGTGAGTAAGTAAGTATCTGTTAATATTTCGAATGATTGAACATTGTTAGAGCTAGAAGTAACAAAGGACTACCAGAAAGCAAAAACGTTTAGTGCGTAAGGTGGAGGAGTATTTTTTGTTAAATATGGGTCATGCAAAACGTCCAGACTACTTGACAGGGACAGAGTGTTGTCACTTTTCGTAAGTCATTTAGACGAACCCCCTTACCAATAAACACGTTGTAATTTACACAACGGTTATTACAGGTCTACTTGGACTGGTTATTCCCTATTTGACATACATGAGATTTGTGTATCTTCGAAATAGAATTGCTATTTCTAAGATACACAAAGCTCAACTTAACTTGTCAGTTGTATGTTAAATACGGAATAACCAGTTCTTGTAGACCTGTAATAACCGTTGTGTAAATTACAACGCGTTTATTGGTAAGGGGGTTGATATTTAGGCGAAGATACGAGTATACTCGTATAACGTTTTCAAAGTATTAAGTCGCCAACTGTTAGCAGTGAGGAATGTAGTTTTATATCTAATATAATATTTATTGTCCGTCTTGGAGAAACCCTCGGAAGATTACAAAGGTCGGTCAGCGGGTAACCCCTCTTGACCCTTCACTGACAGTTATGAAGCGGGCCTGTCTCTCCCTGACACATGCCAAATCGTCACTGGGTTTAGACATGTCTTCCTCGTCTTGTCGGGTGCTATCATCAATTCATCAGCTACAGAAGTAAACTGCATAATATATTGTTCCATTAACCCTTAATCAGACAAGGTTAGGCATTTTTTATGGATTCTTGACTCTATTGACGTTTTTTTATTCTAATTAGAGACTCCATCACATAAACCCGGGTGATTTTTATCATCAAAACTAGCTTTTAAGTACAATGTGACAGCATTGTTTAATGTTTAAATAGGTATGTGTCCTGTAGTGTTACATACCTTATGTGATTATTCTCTGAAATTTTTAGATAATCCCAGAGAAGAATGACATTCAATAAGGTTCAAAGTATGCGTTGGTCAAGTGGGAATATACTACAATTTGTTTGATTAAGTGTTAATATGTACAGACAATCGATTTAATCTAAAGGGGGA
>SJJU01073124.1:0-16382 GCA_012932125.1 Conopomorpha cramerella | reverse complement strand
ACGCAAACCACGCTCGAAAAAGTATCCGATTTGGTATTCGAAGGAATTACTGAGGTTATTAAAGGAAAAGCTTAAATACCGCAAACGCTTTCAGAAATACTCAAACCCGTTAGATTACCTGACCTTCAAAATGCTCAAAAACCGTTGCAACTCGCTAATCACAAAGTCTTACAATGATTATGTTGCTCTGATTGAATCCTCCGTCCATTGCAACCCTAAACTTTTTTGGTCTTTCATTAAGCATAAAAAGAGGAATAGTAGTAGCTATCCTTCCGAAATGCATTTAGGCAATCAGTCTGCATCCAAGGGCGATGAAATAGCAAATCTGTTTGCCAAAAACTTTTCTTCGGTTTACGTCAGGAACAAAGCTACAACACCACCACCGCAAACTTACAGCTCAAATAACTACCCAATATTGGGAAATATTAACTTGACTCCAGAACAAGTCCACACAAAACTAAAAAGACTTGGGTGTACTGGAGCAGGTTCTGATGGGCTCCCAGGCTATTTCGTTCGGGGCAGCGCTGATGGCCTTGCTTGCCCGTTGGCATATATTTATAATAAATCTTTACAGCTGGGTAGTTTTCCTAATATGTGGAAAAAGGCACTGGTTGTTCCAATACATAAGTCCGGGGACACTTCGGCAGTGAATAATTACAGGCCAATTTCCATGCTCTGTGTATTTGCCAAAGTATTTGAGTCCCTCGTTGTCCCTCACATTCAGTGGACTTTCAGGCACATAATAAACCCCCAACAACACGGTTTTATGCCTCGCCGTTCGACGGAAACCAATCTAGTTCTTTTTATCTCTGACGTGGTGGATTCTGTGGATAAGAGGGTTCCGGTAGACGTCATTTATAGTGATTTCTCTAAAGCTTTTGACCGCGTAGATCATTATGTATTGGAGCGGAAGCTTGCTCCGCATTTATCTTCAAATTTGCTTAGTTGGTGCGCATCGTATTTAAACAATCGTTCTTCGATGGTTGTCGTCAGTGGTTTCACCTCTAGGGAGTTTTCTAATCCGACTGGAGTACCTCAGGGCTCTCATCTGGGTCCCATATTTTTCACAATATTTATAAATGACATTAATAATTGTTTTTGGTACTCTAAATTTTACCTGTTCGCTGACGATCTTAAGATTTCTCGTCCAAATTCCTCAGCAGACGACTCATTCCTATTGCAGGAAGATCTTAATAGGTTCACCGACTGGTGCTGTTCTAATCGTATGGACCTAAACGTAAGAAAGTGCTTCTTCATACGCTTTTCTCGTAACAAGGTGGACACAAATACTTCGTACCATATCAACGGTGTCAAACTGTCTCGGCTTACTGAGATTCGGGATCTGGGAGTAATTTTTGACTCCCAATTAAATTTCCACTCCCAAATTGATAAAGTTACCAGCAAATGTTTCAAAACTCTCGGTTTTGTTGTGAGAAATTGCAAATATTTTAAGCACTGGAAAGCCAAGATTTCAGTGTATAAATCTTTAGTCCGCTCTTCGGCTGAGTATGCTTCCGTGGTATGGTCTCCATGTTACGATGTACACATAAAAAGAGTTGAAAAGATCCAGAAAAGATTTCTTTGGCATCTCTCTTTTCAGCATCATCTTGCGAAAAAGTTGCCCTCGTATCAGGAACGCCTGAAGTATTTTAAACTTAGGAGTCTTCAAAATCGTCGCACAGGAACAGATATGATGTTCTTACATAAATTGCTAAATAGCTATTTGGATTGCCCGTTGCTGTTGAACAAAATCGACATTAACCTCCGAAGCAATGTGCCTCGTTCTGGCACTTACAAGCTTTTATCAGTTGGAAATTGTTCCACTAACCTGGCTCGTCACTCGCCTTTGCATAGGATGGCTCAATGTTTTAATTGTCTCGTAAAAAGTATGGCTGGCCTCGACATCTTTTATGACCGTTCTAGTAAATTCAAACAAAAGATTTTTGAATGTGTTGATAAACATATAGAATAAATTGTGTTACTGGTTTTTATTGTTGTTTTGGCATTTATTTATTATATTTTGTGTAAGTTATGTGTGTAGATAAGTAGGATTATAACACTTATATTTTTTTCTTTTAATGTAATTAAATAATTATACACTGTCTTTCTGTGTTAGCCTGTAAGTGAGTCAGCATTTACCATGTTTTTGTTAAGTTTTATTTTAATTTATAACTTGTACTAGTGTATGTCTCGTTGGCTTCCCAAATAAATAAAAAAAAAAAAAAAAAAAATAGGCTCTATGATTTGATTAAAACTCCACAAACTTCTATAAATCTTTGTCAAACGAATGAACACCGGAGTGTTCATTTAATCATGTCACGTAGACACTTGACCAGGAACGAATGTTAAGAGCAGTGGACATGATTGAAACTCCAGCACCCATTGAACTGGTACATATGTATAACTACACACATTAACATGGTCTAGGGAAAAGCTTATGATTTGATGAAAACCCCACAAACTTCTATAAATCTTTGTCAAACGAATGAACACCGGAGTGTTCATTTAATCATGTCACGTAGACACTTGACCCGGAACGAATGTTAAGAGCAGTGGACATGATTGAAACTCCAGCACCCACTACAAGTTCATTCAAATTCAGTTATGGTTTGGGCAGGGATTCGTCCGTCTTGGCGGTAGAACGGACCTCGTTTGGATACAAGGCAATGTGACTGCTCTAAAATACCGGGATGAGGTGCGCGAGCCGAGGTGAGCCTGTAATCTTGCCCCACGGACGACAAATGGGACAAATTTTCCAGCTAATGCACGACAATGCCAGTCCACATACGGCGCGTATCATTAAAAATTGGTTACAACAGCACGATATCTAATCTTTAGACTGGCTTGCTCCATCCCCTGATTTACCCTGATTCAATGGAGCATGTCTAGGACATGCTTTAGAAAAGAGCTCTCCAGAATTTCCTTGAAGATTTTGTGCATGAAAAACAGCTTTTATTGCATCTTCATCATTAGACTGGGGACAGTATCCAGGACAGGATATCGACGCCCTTGTTTTGAGTATGCAGAACCGTTGCAGATGTGTCAGAAATGACTTAGGTGCCACTCCACAGATTATTTTTTTGTAAATGTTTTCTTCAGGATTTTTTTAAACGCAATGAACAAGCGTTTGACCACTATCCTACCTGATGTAAAGCAGCGATGTGGTCTACGATGGAGCAAACTTGTTCATTAGGGACCTATTCACCCTTGACTTGAAGTCGTTCAGACCTGGACAGGCTTCGGGAAGGCATTCCACATCCTGGCGGTTCGCACTATAAAAGTGGACGCAAACCGTTTGGTTCGAGTAAATGGTATATCCACCTGGCATGGATGACGTTTAGCCGTTCTCGCGGTTGTCTCCGTAGCACACTCTCCGAAATGCACCCGATAGAAGACATATTATAGGCACGTAACCTTTCGGCGATGTTTTAGGCTTTATAGTCGAACATCAAACACCCTGCCGTCACCTATGAACCTTCTAGCATGTCTCTCTATTGCCTCCAGAGCCTCAAGCTGGTATTTTGCTGATCCATTCCAAAGATGAAAGCAGTATTCCATACACGATCGAACTTGTGCTTGGTACACAGTGAACAACTGTTCCGGTGTGAAATACCGCCGCACCTTCGAGAGGATGCCCAGCTTCTTGGCTGCGCGTTGGGCCGTAACCTCAATATATAGCCAAAGTTGAGGTTGGGGGTTAATGTCAATTCTAAAAGCTCCAGCCGATTGGCTATAGGCAGGGGTACATCCTGGAAAGTGGAAGCCTAGACACGCCCTGGGTTGTGTGTTTTAAAAAAAAAGTAATGTTTGAAGTTTTTCTTCAAAATTTTTTTGTTTAATTTTAACCAAAAAATTATTATAATCGTATATTAAATAAGATATATTTTAAGATATGGGTCTTAACAAAAAGTTAGTATGATTTTAGATATTTATGTTTCATTGAAATATCCCTAGAACATGTTAATGTGTGTAACCCGAACTAATATGTGGGTAGGTACTATAAAACTCGAGAAATTTGAACGAAACACTTTTCATTTGACATGTACACCAATGTTCCGAAAATTACTTTTAATATCAAAACAGACATTTTGTATACCTGTCTATGTGTGTGTGATAATACGTATAGGAAAGCGATTTTGTATGCAGCGATGATGACGTCAAAAAGAGAAATAGGCCCTTTATTTTATGTCCACTGAAAACTAGAAAATAAATATTTAGTTACCTACCTAACAACCTACGTAGGTGGTCTCGGTCATTACTATCTCTGATGGTAGTGGTCATCATATCATGAACCATGTCAGCGGCCGAAAGGTGGTTCATGAAAGAAGACTAACACCAGGGTTTGCTTGAAAGGTAAACTAAGCAGCCCAAGTTTAAAAATATGGAGTTTTAATCAAGACATAAGTTTTTGTCTGAATTGTATGTGTAAATGTAGCTTCAATTGTAGGTAGGAAGATGAAAAAAAAACGAACAAGTGATGCTTCAACACTTTTATTCCATAAAATTATGTATATTTATGCTAAACTGCCTGACTTCAGAGAGTGATGCACTCAAATAACCTACATAATTTTACCTAGAAAAAGATACTTACCTAGTTAGTGCCAGTGATACAATGCACGAGTATGTAGTCTCAAATGCTGTTTGTGGCACAGATAGTTGCAGATCGATACTTCCAATCAATAAGGCTCTCTGGGCCAGCTGTAGTCATGGGTGGTCAAATTCACCCAGGATTCGAGATATCGTGGACACGACAGTTGGCACCCAGTCTCAAAATTGATCGGTGAAAACAAACTGCATAGTGGTACATTGAATGTCCTGGCACCACAATAATTTGACAATATAAATATTTGCATCATTTTAATATAATCAGTAAGTATGTGAAATTGCCGACGACACGGAAGACACAATATTTTCCATAAAATACTAAAAAATATAACTTGATCTGAAATAACATATAAAGGTATATAATTTAATCTTACAACTAGGTATATTGATATATGTAGAAACTTATAAAAGTATAACATTTTGTTTGGTTGTAAATGTGGAATGTTAGTAAACTTTGGTACGACACACAACATGTGAATTATTATCAACATACATTAATCATAGCAGCCATGTACTATATATAATTCAGTATTGTAAAAAGACTTATCAAATTATTAAATTAAAGCGACATAACTTACAGTCGACGAACTTATTTCAATAGTGACAATGACTACACAGTGAAGAGTAGCTTGTAAATGAGATTCCAGCGCCTATGGAGCTATGGACTAGATTACTTACGAAATTATCTTTGTACACCAAAGAAAATTATTTGTGTAGATTCATCGTACAGTATCAATATCATTATGTATTCTGAAAGACTATAGGTACGTATAGTTAGTCTCTCGGCGTATAAAGTAAATGCATTTAAATCGGGAATCGGGTGTGAGGTTTAATACGAATAAAACCTCACACCCGATTCAATGATTTGTTTGACGTGTTTGGCATACAAGTAACCAATTTGTTGACAGACAACAGCGGCGGCTTCATGGCACAGTGGTATCATCTTTATTCATTACGAGGGAACTGTGTATAACTCATCAAATATAGTCAATGGGAGGTTTTCTGACTTATTACAGTTCTAAGAAATGTCAATAGATGGCACTACCTACACAGGGTTGTCATTTCATATTTTTATTTTTTGTTGACAATTGTAAAATGAGTTTCTCCTTCAGATCATGTCTGATTAGCGCCATCTGTGAGATGTTTTGGAACTACTTTTGACATACCTATTTGAAGCTATCAGAAAACCTCTCATTATTACAAACGTGTTTTACTAAAATATAGGATTGCTAGATTATTGACAGTACAGATAGGACTTCGACAAATGTAAGGGTTCGCTTAATTGACAGCTAGCAATAGAGTTTTGATAATTAGTATAACAAAAAAGAAAGTGGTCTGCCACCATTCGAAAAAAGGTAGGTACAATTCCTCAATTTCTGCAATGTATTATGAAATGAAATGTTATTCCTTTTGTTCGTATGACGTGCGTGTTGGATGGTGTGTGCGGCGAGCGGTGGTCAGTGCGCGGCGTCGGGCGCCATGGCGCGACACATGCGGTCGTTGTCGGCGCCGAGCGCGAGCGAGCGCGGCGCGCGGGCCCTCCAGGCGCTGCGCCGCCGCCGCACCCGCCACCCCCGCGCACCCCCCGCGCTCTCCACCACCACCCAGCGCCTGCACCACACAGACACATGCTCATACTTTATTATTTAACTAGTGACCCGCCACGAGGTATCCGTGTCTCTCTACTTTCATCATCATCAGCCCATACTTGTCCACTGCTGGACATAGGCCTCTCCAATTGCACGCCACTGTGATCTGTTTTCGGCTTCTCGCACCCAGCGTCTGCCAGCCATCTTGCGCACATCATCCACCTCTAAATCCGTTGCATAGTTTTAAAGATCGAAGCATACAATTAGTGACAGACAGCGGGAGGCGACTTTGTTTTGTAGTGTAGTGATACAAACACAATTGTTGGATTTAACGAACTTAAAACCATATTTTTACAATGTTCACGATCTAGTGGCGAATGTGTGGCTCAGGGTGGCTGGACAAATCTTCAAAATAGGTCACATAAAAGGTCTATAGGGCACTTTATGTGACGGCTAAACATCTTTACTTCAGATTTGTGACGTTTCAGAGACTTCGTGCTAAAGAACAGGCAAGAAACTGGTAGGATTCATCATTGCTAGGCGTCTGTTTACACACAATATTTTATTTCTATATAATAAAAAAATACACGTTTCACTAAAACTCGTGCATCAATCCTAACTTTTGCAATGCAAAAGAACTGGGTAATGAATCGGAAACTATGCAAAGAATTTTAAAAGGTAAATTTTAAAATGAGTCCTGTGGTACCGCCCCCAGAGGCACATACTTGAACTAAAACCATTAGTGGATAAAAAATACTAACGTGGTGTTGGTGTGGTGGACGTCCGGGCGCACGCAGAGCTTGGTGTCGGCGTAGAAGTCGATGTCGGCGCTGACTGTGAGCGCGGCCCCCCCCGCCGTGCGCGCCTCCCCGCGCACCCCCGCCCAGCCCGCCGCCGCGCCCAGCCGCGCCGCGCCCGCCCCCGCGCCCCGCGCCGCCGCGCCCCCCGCGCCCGCGCGCGACCACAGCGACACCGTGACGTGCGCGTCGATAGCCTCGTCGGTGAGCGTGACGACGTCGGCCAGGGCGGGCAGGCCCAGGGCGGCGGGCAGCAGGCGCGGCGGCAGCGCGGAGCGCGTGAGGGCGCGCAGGGCGGGCGTGGGCGCGGAGCCGGCGCCCGCCCACAGCGCCGCCGCCAGCCCGCCCTGGCCCTGGAACAGCTGCACCTCGCCCAGCACGGCGTCGCGCGAGCCCCACCACAGCCACGCCGCCGGCTCCTCCGCCGGGTCCGCGCCCGCCTCCGACCACGGCAGACCCAACCACTGTATAAACACCAAGTTTCAAAACTATTTCTTTAGCGTAGTGTTACATAAATAGTTCCGCAGTCGGAGTCGAGTATGTCCGCAGCCGTACCTCGTAGGGCTCGTGATCAGCGGCGGGCACGAGGTGGTGCATGCCCTCGGTGCGCAGGTGTAACTCGGCGAGCGGCTCTCCGTCCTCCCCGTCCTCCTCGTCGTCCCCGGTCCCGCAGCCGCCCCGGACGGCCACGCCGCCCGCCCGCAGCGCGCCGCCCGCCGCCAGCTGGGCGGAGTGCAGCCGCAGCCAGCACCCGTCCGCCGCCGCCAGCCCCTCGCCGCGCTCGCCCTCCGCCTCCATTATGTGGGTGTCACCTGCACATTACGTAAAACAACAATCACTGTCAATAAAAGGATCCCGAGTTATGATCTAAGAAACGTTGTCGTCGGGAGCGCGGAGGCCTGAGGAGGAACTGACCGGGGTAGTAGTAGTGCAGCAGGCGGGCGCGGCGGCGCAGCGCGGCGGCGGCGGCGGCGGCGGGCGGCGCGGCGGACAGCCCGCGCAGCGCCAGCCAGGCGGCGCGGCGCAGCTCGCGGGGCAGCGGCGCGGCCAGCACGGCGCCCAGCGCGCGCGCCGGCAGCGCCACGCCCGCCGCCGCCGCCTGCCGCACCAGCGCGCGCACCCACACGCGCATCGCCCACGACCGCACCTGACGCATTCAACGAACCTTGCATCATTTTCAAACGATCTGACTGAAACGCTTATTTTCGTATATGTACAAAATTACCATTATTTTACGTTTTCGGGACTACGAACCTCCATGGGTTGCGGCCGGTCGAGAGCTAGCAGTATCCTTTCCATCTGACGAAGGTGTTCCTTCGTGAAGTCTCGCGGCGGCAGGGCGGCGAGCGCTTGGAGCGCCGCGAGCTGAGCTCCGGCCGAGCCGGGCCCGCCCCAGGCGCCTCCCTCCCCCTCCCCCGCCCCGGCGGCCGGGCGCCCCGCCCCCGCGGCCGCCCGCAGCAACGCCGGGACGCACGCGGCGCAGCGCAGCGGCTGCAGCGCGCGACACGACCATTTCACGCACTCCCAATCATCCTGTAATACGATGTAGGCCACAGTCACCATCACATCAAATATCATGACATTATCACTGCAGTTCTTTCCAGTTCTCAGTGAGGCAAAAGTAGCTCCAGTGATAACAGCGTACTTTTTTCAAAGTGTAAATGCGACTGGCTTGGTTGGTTGGTACCTTGCAGGAGGCGAGTATCTGGCGAGCGAGCGCCGCGGCGCGCGCGGCCAGCGCCGGCTCCCCCCGCGCCCCCCGCGCCGCCGCCCGCGCCCCCCGCGCCGCCGCCCGCAGCAGCGGCGTGGCCCGCGCCCACCCCCCCGCGCCCCACGCCGCCTCCGCCAGCGACACCAGCTCCTCCACCACCGCCACCTGACACGATCATAAAATAATTGAATTTAAAACTTTCATATTCATTTCAGCTTGTAAGCCGGGGAACGCTCTTTAGTCCGAACACTTCTTTGGTATATACTGAGTAGGCTGACTCCTCGGTTATGTTTGCACTCCTGCAGTGTTGTTCCCTTACCTTTACAAAACGTAACTACTACGGCTTTATTTATGGTTATTATTTATTATAATTATTTACGGTCCGTATCGTCCGCATGGATATGAGGTATAGCAGGATCGCAACCACTAGCACACCAGTTTAGTCAGCAGCGATATACGAAAACGTCAAAAAGAAATAGTTAAATATGCCAAAGTATAGCCTATCTATACTTTTTTAATTATTTGAGAAACCCCTGAGAAGCTATAGTTGGTAATAAGCCAGATAATGACAGTAGAAGTAGTATCCGAGTAAGGTAGTCAAGGTAGACAAGTGCGAGGAGTGCGGCAGGGTGCCAGGTGATGGTGAGATGAAGAGTGTACGCACGTCCGGCGTGTTGTGCGCGAGCGCCGCGAGGTAGGCGCGCGCCTGGTCGGAGTGGTCGGCGGCGGCCGAGAGCCCCAGCGCCGCCCCCGCCGCCCGCGCGCCGCCACGCGCCCCCGCCGCGCCCAGCGCGCCCCACAGCGACCACCTGCGCAGTGCACACACCACACATGTACCTAGTCTACTACCGTGCTCGTAATGCTATGTTTTGTCTGTACGCCATACATACTAATATTAATACAAACATGAAATACACTATCGTCGCAAGTTATAGCTTAGGGATCGTTATGTGTAGTGGTACGGGGGTATGTTTGCAGGCACGCTGCGTTTCCATCGGCCAACAATCCCATAAAAATTTGTTTGACACATAGGTATCATGCACGCTGCTTATGTCATGTCTTTTTGGACATGTTTCGCCGGCGGAAACGCACGGTCAGAATTTCCAGTAACTGTCAGTGAAGTTTTCAATACTATTAATTGTTTTAGCTGACAGTCTAAAAGGCTTAAGTTTGGGATTTCGGCCCGTGTCGGGCCCACTCTGTATATCTTCAAATACAAGTAAAGAGGTCAGTGTTTAGTAAGTTAAAGTAGTAGAGTTGTAATATTGGTGGCGTTTAGTACGCACAGTACATCGCTGTCATCTTCCTGGTCAATGATCTTCTGTATATCGTGTGCCGGCGCGTGGCGCAGCGCCTGCACCACCGCAGCAGCACGGCGGCGTCCCCCGGCCCCCCCGCGCCCCCCCCCGGGCCCGCCTGCACGCCCCCCACCTCGCCCCCCTCCCCGCCCGGCGCCCGCGCCCGCTCCCGCAGCGCGCCGCGCGCCTCCCGCCACACCACGCTCAGCTCCTCCTACAACGCGCAACATTGACAACAATTTTCATAAGCTAGTAAAACGAAGTAACCGTTATGAAACGTCGCACAATTTAATTCAAATCTTTCCTATGCATAAATTCAGAGAAAATTGAGATGACATGAAATATGTGTGATGTCGTCAAAGTAGGTATGTGCCAAAAAGTATAAATCCATGTTTAGGGTTAATGTTTTATAAATAGTAGTATCCATTCAGATGGAGCGACATTACATTGACACAACACACATTTGTCATGACAAGCAGTAACAGTAATAGTTTTTATTCACTGCATTAAGAAGGCATTCGTTTTTTTTCACAAAGCAATGACGTCACATGTCGCTTGCGCAAGTTTAATCAAGCCTCCGTTGGAATTTGGTATTGCGGTAAATATATTGTCATTATTTCCCCTAAACAAGGTAGTAAGAGGTCAGTGGTTCTTCAATTCTCCTAGACCGCAATTAAAGTAAAATACAGAACGAATGTAAAATAATTTGTTACCATGTATATTACCTACTCAACATTAGGAAGTGTCTATTAATATTCAGATAAGAGACATCACTCTAGGACATTGGCCGGAATACTTATTAATATAGTACCAAAGTTTACCTACGTTAGTATTCTATTCACACTTAGATGCGATAAAGAGCCATACATTTACAGTCTACATACAATGTAGGGTATTGTAGATAATGATACATGTACAGGTTAGATAGGTGAGAACCATGACCCTTGCTATTCTACTAATGAAAGCAAATCCTTATGAGATGTATGTATGTTTACTTCTTCAGGTAAAAACTTGGCGGGGAGATAAATTATAACATGGTTTAGGGCAATTTTAGCAGAGTACCAGTATTATCGCTTTAAGCCGCGGGGCGCCGCTACTTGTGAATAAAATGCTGTCGGCGATATCGTACTACCTATCTTACACAAAACCGTCCATGTTCTGAATCCGCTGCAAACAGACTCGAAACACAAGAACTAAACTAGATATAATAGAAAGCAGAAGCCGACCCCGCGGCCCCGCGCGGGCCGGCTTATCGCCGCCGATAGCGTTCCGGCCGCGAGCACTACGCTTGTACCGTCGCACTGATACTGAGCTTCTGTATTTTATTATTGGGTACACGCTCTGTGCTGGAAACAATATAAGCAGGTACCGTCATGTATCAATTAAATCCATAGATGTCATCAAACACGATATTGCTCTATCTATTTATATCATTACGAAGGGTCCCGAACCATTATCTATAAAAAATATAAGGGAAACAGTATTTTTTCTTCGCACTGTGTCATTGTCATAGTAATTCGTCATTTCATTGTCTTGAGTATAATACATGAATCCTTCTCTCCTTCTAATATTATAAATGCGAAATTTTGGATGGATGTATGGATAGATGTTTGTCCTTCTTTCACGCAGAAAGTACTGGACTGATTTTGATGCAACTTAGCAGCATTGTAGCTTATAAACTAGAATAACATATAGGTTATATTTTAATATATTGGCAAAACAAAGTTGCCAGGTCAGCTAGTGTTACGTATGTGAGACTTACCGGCGGAGGTAGCAGGTGGTCGGTGTTGTTGACGTGCAGTAGCAGCGTGGTGGGCGGGAGCGGCGGCAGAGCGTCCGTCAGCGGGCCGGAGGCGGCGGCGGCGATGGCGGCGGGAGCAGTCAGCGGCTCCAGGCGGTGCCAGCAGCGCAGCCGCAGCGCCGCGCCGCCCGCCGCCGCGCCCAGCTCCTCCTCGGCCGCCAGCGCCGCCGGGCCCGAGCGCCCCGCGCCCCCACCGTCGCCCTCACCGCCGCCCGCGCCCAGAGTCACGCGCGTCAGCCGCCGCGCCCACACGGCCGGGCCGGCGCCGCTGGTCGCGCGCCCGCTCTCCGCACTCGACACCTCCACATCGCGCCACACGCAAGAGTTCTACAAACATAATGGATCCATCATCACATGAAATATTAAGAAACTATCAAACAATTCTTAGTTAAGTTGCAATATTTGTCGATTTAAGCAGAAAACTTCACTGATTGGTAGCAATCAAATTCTCTACTGAAAGTGAAGACTTACTTTGAATTTTCTGACAACATCATCAGATATTTTTTCATACAAAACATTGCACTGTCCAGATATATCTGTTTCAACGTGTTCACCCTCCTCATTGCGATACTGAAACAAATATGAAAAAAATAAAGTTTTTCTTACAACAATCTCAATACTCATTTGGTATGCGGAGAACATAAAGTAACTATAGACATTGTTGGCGGCAAACATTTCCTTTATCATTCCTAATTATTTCTCGGATTCAACAATATTTGCTTACTAATGGACTCATAGAATAGTAGTAGTCTGTAGATAAGAGTAATATACCTCTGTATGCTACTCTTAGCTTATACATACATACAGGCATTCTGAAACAGTAATAGTTGTTGCTTGAGCATAGTTTTCCTCTTTAAAACATGATTGAAACATGGTCAATCACTATCCTGAAGTGCAGATCCCTGTGCTTCATGGGATCTTACTATTGTACATACACCAATATGCATGGCTGGCCAAGGAACTGGTCTATCAGTTTTGATGACACTCCCTATACCATTATTAGAGTAGTGTTGTTACCTAAGTAAATAAATACCTTAATGTCTATTTGCATTCATGTGATTCTCAACCTTCGGGTGGTATACCAGATTCTTAGCAGAATATACATAATAACATGTGCCCAGCACAGGCGGCACCCTTTTACAACTCTTTTCATGGATCACACCCCAAAGAGATTGTTACTTGATTTTTGTTTCCATTTTAATTATTTCTTTTAACAATTCCTATACATTTCACCTAATGGTCAGTCAGGAAAAGACTGCACTTTTTTAAGAAAATAAATATTACACCTACATTATGTTTTTTCTTTATGGAATAATTTCTGTAGTATTATAATAAATCGTGATCACCTGAAAGAGACTGATCAGGGCTCTTTTGTAATTTTGGAAGTCTATTAGTTCAGAGGGGTCCAGGTACACATCTGTCACGGAGCCATTATTCCAAATTGCATAAAAGGGCTGCTCAGAGTGGTCATCCCACTGTGAATGCCGCCTCTCATACTCTGCATGCTTGTGCTTGCCCCGCAGGTAGAGATGCACTGATGACAGCTATAAACCAAAATTATATTTAAATAAAAATATTCACAATGCCAACATTTCACCCATGAGTAGCCACCACAACACCATGAGATGTATTTACACCCACTTACTGCCCACTTCCCTGCCCATTTGTGCTTACATATAGTTCCTTTACGTTCAATAAATTAAATCTTTACAACATGGCTAATCTTGCACATCCTTAATTTTCAGTATTGCATGAATATAAAACACTGTGCAAGTGCACCAGTCAATGTCTAAGAGAGCTACCAACCCATACTATAACAATACAAAATGTAAAATATTATGCCGGATGACTGGCTATTTGATTTGAGAAGACATCCTCCCACTACTGAGCCACTCTGAGTTATCTTAATGACTAGCTACTTGGCTAAATTAATGTAAGTACCTATTGATGATAATACATACACTGATAATGATTTGAGAGTAAAGAAATCAGTTAGTAGGTAGTATATAACAGAGTCAAGTAGATTCCCAGGATGTTTACTGTGGCCTTGAACTATCAATGCTGAATATACAGATATAATTAGATTCTTTGGTAGGTAACTACATATAGTCACAATGTAAAAGGTGAAGGTCATAGAATGTGAACGACCTCGTGGTCCAGGGACCAAGTTGGGAATAAAAGTAAGCATCTAAATTAAATAAATTATTTATTTATATAGGTAGTATTTATGTTGCACTGAAAAAGGAATAACTACATAATTACTTACCGAGAACTGGAGCAGGACATGTTGTTCGTTTTCCTGGTCACGCCAGATAGGTTCCACTGCCAATACTCCCTTGAGTTTGAAACCCACGTCGTCTCCGATTCGCCTCCCCGCTTCATTAAGCTGCAGCGTGCTCTCGACGGCGTACCGCGCGCCGCCCGCCCAAGTCCCCGTGCCTGCTGGCGTCGTTGCTCCCGACACTACACACGACAAAGCAGCAGCGATTGCCAACGCAACATAAAGCCGGCTGCGCACGCGCATAGCATTACAGCTCATGGTTTTGCCCGAACGCAACGCCCGTCAATGCGACACTGACGGACGGACAGCACTAATTTTATTCATATGACAACGTTTTCCACAGAAACTGAATAAATAACTACCTACAAAGTTTTTATCTGCACCAACAAAAGTTATCGCACAAACAACAACTACAGCCGCGAAGTGAACTGTCTGACTGACTCGTCGTTCGTTCGTTGTGTATGACAAGAATTACTGATGACAGTAATGACAGATCTGTGTCATTGACCCTGGGAGACCGTGAGCCGTCTATAAATAATAATCATTGCCTTAGTAGATATTGAGGCGTTGTTGTGCTTGAATGCGTCAAATGTTTGATTGAAATTCATCAAACGGGTACCGTCATCTATTTATTTTAAGTGCCCACTATTGACCGTGTTTTTGTTGTTTTGAGAGTTCCGTCCCTACTTAGGTAGATACCGACTCACAGCGTGTAATGTTAACCCTGTTCATTACTTAAGTAAAATTTTGCTATACGTCCGCCTGACGGTCGCTCCGTCTGTGACAGGTTGTATAAGTATAACAATCATGCATGAACAGGGATAGTAAAGTTAGACAATTAAAACCTTTATCACTAGTTTATTTCTAGTATCGATCCAAATGCTTTCGCTTTTTCGTAACATCTGTAACAAATTTGCGTCTTTCTCCCAGCCATAAAGGTCGATAAATCCGCATTGCCACTTGCTGATGATATTTTGCTTGCAGCAGTATCTATATTCGAAGGCCCAATAATGGTAACATCAGCTAATACTGAAGATCTTCCTCAGTACCAGAACTCAAACATTAAAAAAAGAGCTATTGGGTTTCAGTTTCCCGTACCGAAACCAGCTACAAAACATGCATGTAGGCTTCGAAATGGGGCTAAGAGAAGGAGTTATAGAACGAGATCTCAGTAAGATGTCTTCACTATGACAAATCAAATGTCAATTCATCAAGTTACATTACAACTATGACGATTCGCATTGTTTTCATTTTATTTATATTATACCCTCATTTCATACAACTTTCTCTTCCACTGTGTTAATTTCGTAGGTGCTCAACAAAACACTACTTATCAAGATATGTTTCAAATAAAGATGAAATCCCTTTCCCTTTTCCTTTCCCAAAAGCAAGTGCGTGTCGGGTCACGTGCAGTGCATGGTTCTGTACTAACTTGCTCTGTTAGTGTCTGTGGGGTACAAATCTTGCGAGTTTAATGAAACTAACTTTTCCTGGTTCAACGGAGCTAAAGTTTGGCACACGTTTAAGCCGCCCATTGGTGACGTGAATTTCACTTGCATCATTGGTAACGCCGGTCTCACAGACCGGGTTTTTTGAAAAAATATTTTGAATGCAATTAAACAATTATATTGTTTTTACTGGCTTCAGTTCTAGTCAAATACATATTCCCAACATTAAAACAAATGAATAAAGTAAATCACAACTCGTTTATTACGCAATCTTGCTTAGAATATAAAACTCAAAAAAATAACAGACTTTTAAGACTGACTACAAAAAAATCAACAAAACAATTACAATTAACTCTAATCAATTAGATCTAATCAGCCTTCTTTGGTCATTGGACATTAGGAACTCGTTAAAAATAATATAAATGTATCATCTTCCAAAAAAAAAATTAAAAAAATTGCTCCTAAAAATCCTTGTTCCTGATCACTCAAACAGCTCGTGCAACATGGCACTACGTGTCTGAAGAACTTATAGCCTTATCATTTTCCTCGTCGAGAAGAGCTTCCAAACGTCGCTGCTCGTTTTCGTAAGACATGCTGAAAGTATTAAAAATATTTGAAAAACTAGAAAACAGGATAGTTCATTGGTAGGCTCAAAACGTATTTTATCTACAATATTTTCGTAACATCACCAAATTCATGAAAGTACTTATTGAAAACATAAAACTGTAAATATCTTCATATTCTGTACTTATTGTAAACATAAAACTGTAAATATCTTCATATTCTGCCGTTAAATGAAATAAATAAAACCTTCATTACATATTGAAATATCGTAATTAAACTTACGTGTTT
>SJJU01073123.1:0-12307 GCA_012932125.1 Conopomorpha cramerella | reverse complement strand
CACTAGCGTCTCTAGATTGACCAAAACAATATATAACCAGTTCAGATGACTTCTGAATATCCGACGTTTAAGTCCATAAAAAATCTTCTATTGGCTGATGCATCTATTTTCTGAAACAAGAAAAATAAAAAACAATGTTAATTTTAGAATATAAGTACGTAAGATACTCCCCTGCCATTTTGTACTTCTCACTCATTGAGTTAAGTCACTATACAGGTCGGCTTCAGAAACTGCTCCTTTTTTTGTCGGTTAAAAAGATGGTCTTAAAAATGGTACACCCGTTTCTTGCTCCACTGTACCCATTTGCAATTCATACTTAAAATTTTCCTTAAAATCCAAACGTATAGTTTGTCTAAACTTTCTAACAATTCGTGGTGAATCTAGCCGCTATAAACTTTCGACCACGTGCCTAAACTAAAACTACCAAGTCAGATGTTTACTCGTTAAGCTCATACAAACTGAGGCGTTTAGTATTCTCTACATTCCTACTGTTTCTTGATGTTAAAACAAACCGGTATTAATGAAATAAAAGTGTGGAAAGTCTGATAGCGTACGAGTGTGAATCGAATACCGTTCATCCCGTTCATTCTTAGTAGAAACGTAAGCTTCCTTTTTTGTAACAAAAAAAAGGGGGAAGGCGCGAAACTACCGAGTATAACGGAGCAACGCTGACTACGGCCGTGCTACGCCGTAGTCAGTTGTAGCAATTCTAAAGCGTAGTTAGAAAAAATGGTTTTCTCTGTTTGCTCAAACTATGGAACTCGGTCAACTGTGCAGGCATGTCTTATATAGAACATGGCGTAATTGAACAACATTGGGATGTTCGTCCTTTTCTTTCTTTCGGAAAAGTAGATGCGAGAAATTTCTATAAAACAAATAAAACTTAGCAAATTGTGCGCATTTACTTAGTAAGTGTCTCTTTTGTGCGCATTTACTTAGCAAGTGTTTACCTAGATTTGTGTTGAAAACTACGAAGAGTATATTTTTATCGAAACGTCACACTTTTGTTCGGTTTGCTTCGCTTCTTCGTCATCTACCTAATGCACATTCGTTAAGCACTGACCTTTCCCTCAACCAATTATCACCAGGCTCCTATTTCCCCATTGCTTCAATCCTTGCATCATTTAAGGCGTGCCCTTTGACACTCATGACATAACGAATGGCAAAAGAGTTAAACATCGAGTAACCTATACAAATCAACTAGCAACTGGTTATGTGGAAGAAAATACTACGTAAAATCAAGTTCGCATTCGTACAATTTTATTGTAATAAAGTATTAAAATAAATAAAAACAGTATCGCTGAATTCAGGTCAAATAAACATTGATGCCAACATAAAAAACTACGTAATCTGAAAACCGAAATACGACCACAACGAATAAAAAAAAACAACTAACGCCAGCAGTGATACATAATTCCACCGCTAGAGGGCGCTGATCCCTCCCAGTTTAGTAGTGCGCCATCAATAGCGACGGCGCCACAATTAGTTCCCGTGGGAATGTTCCGGATATTTATGTGTATCTTAGTCCTTACTGATCACCGGTCAAACGCGAGGCAACAACGTGTGAAATTGTGGGTTATTTATTATAGTTAGTGGACAGTGAAAATAGTACATTTTCACTTGTGTATTAGAAGACGTGAAATCAAGAAGGTTGTACAAAAATACTGGTCTAAAAATGGTTTTATTCTGTTTTATTATGGCGTCTTTCTACCGTATTTGCCAAAAAAAGTTATTTCACATATTCAATGTGAATTCTTAGATGAAAAAGTAACCTATCAATTTTAATGCCGTTTCTTGTGTAACTAACATCTTTGTAAATTTATAATATTACAAGGACGGCTACCCCACTTTGGGATTAAAAGACGTGAAGTGTATTTATGTTATTTTTATGATAAACATAAGCATAATTGGTAGAACATGTGAACTGCTTTTCTAATCAGAATCACAATATTAATTTTAATCTTAAACACTTTTACTATTGTCCGTTGTAATAGTTTTGGTGGAATATGTTGACCATTTTGAGACGGGATTTCCTGCTTAAAAGGCTCTAAAATATAGGCACAGTAAATGTTAACATCATCTTATTTACCCGTGACAGATATCCGGCGGCACGGCCGTAACGTAAATGGATTATGGCAATTGTGATGAGTTACAATGCTAAGTTGTAATCTCGGACTATCTATTGAACCAAGAATGTTCAATTCATCTTGGTCGTGATTTGTAATATGTTAAACACCTTTATACCTCATCTAAGTATTACCTATCTTATTCAACCTATTGCAAAGTATCGGTAGAAAATAACAATATTGTGTTATTCAAGAATATTCAGAATTAAACTTTTGTTAAAATCAAAATTCAAAATCACAATTAAAACTCAAATATAAAAGTCACAATCAAAATTAATTACCAAAATTAAAAGAATTACTATTGATTTTACCAATAAACATACTGATCATATTAATTTCTTTCGACACATTCATTTTTCAATATAGTCACCTGGATCAAATGACTCTGAGCTATAAAGTCGGCTTTTTCAATCTTAAGGTGGAAGACTTAGCATCGTCATCATTGGCTGTTGCATTAGCATCGTAGAGTAATTTTCCTTTTGAGAAAGGTCTAATTAAATTTTAATCATTAAAAAGCGGTATCCTGTTTGGCACGTATTGATTATATACAAAAATGTCGCTTGTGCACAGTTTGTGTCAATAGTGTAAATGCGATTAGAACGGGACAAACATTACTACTAAACATCCCACATCTATAAGACTTCGCGCCTTTTAATCCCAAAGCGGGATAGGTAAAGGCACTTGCTAAGCAAATGCCCACGGTTCACCAAGCGTATGTAACCAACTCATAGGCGTTATAGGGTTCACGCGTCTTGTGGGGTGTGCGGGTTTCAACACGATGTTGTCCTTCCCCGTACGAATGTTGCGTTGTGTACATAGGCTCTGTAAAGGAGCCTCATTTCAGTACACAGTAGCAGTACCCGCGATCTCCCGACTGCAAGTCAAGTATCCGGCCAACTGGATCACAGACGCTGTATAATATTTAAATAAAAAATACGCACCTAAATGTAAGCACATTCGCTGAGCAATGTACCTAAAAAAATTGAGAAATATTCCTTATTTTTTTATTACTTGCTAAAGTACCAGACACTGAACGCCAGGTTACCGTAAAGGTCTATTTATATAGGCGAATAATAAAGCGATCGGAAATCAACAAACGTTTCGCTTGAGAAGGTATCAAAGAATACCGGGAATTGAGATCAGTAACAGATGCTCTGTCTTTAGTCCTGTTAAAGGATTCGAAGAAATGGTGCCTCAAAAGACATTATCATGTTGTTACAATTTGTACATACGTGGGTGCAATTGTGGGACGGCCCGTCGGATACCAAATTCGCCGTAATACGAACTGTTCCATTACGTACATGAATCTCCAGTGTGTAAATAGCTAAAACGTTTAGTACGTATGTACCTACATACGTAAAATTGATGTGTCCCAAAGGGTTAGCCGGAGGTCGAAGGTATTTCTCGAGTGAAGGTTTTTCTCGCTTCACTCGTCAATGTAATCATTAATAATATATATAAATCGCCACTGTGTGTATGGTTCTATTGAATGTTTGCTCCAGTAATTTTCATTTGATCGTAAATGTATATATAGTTTATGGTTTTATTTTAGACACCGACAATTTGTATTACATTTTTCTGTATTTACCTTATATATCGCGGTATAGTCGGTGCATCATCATCATCATGACATCCACTGCTGGACGAGGACCTCCCCCAATGATATCAATGATCATTAGGGTTAGAGGGGGGGGGGGATTCCAATAATCGCCACGCTGGCCAGGCGGCTCGGCAATCTCAGTGCTGTTGTGGTTTAAATCACAGACCCCTATGACGGCAAAAGCTGGGCTGGGGTGGTGAAATATGTATTCTACTCGCCGTCACTACACTGGTCGGTAAAAGTTTCGGAATTTTCCTCAAATTTAGAACAAATATACCAAAATGCTAATTTTATCAAGTTCCATAAACTTTAATGTGAATTTTGTCTAGATCGACTAGTTCCAACTCTACACAGTAGACCTGACGCTTGCTTATTTTTATGCTTATTTTCTCCGAAAGCTGCCTATGTCAAGTTGAGCAGATAAATCTGTTCCCCTGTACATATCATCGAGAACGTAGAGTGAGAGATTGTGTCGGAGAAAAGCTTTGAAACCCCGACTGGTTATTTTACTGATCAAACATACCTATCGGAGAGAAAAGTTTTTCGTCAAAACCATAATAGCCGTGATACTTAAAATGTTAATTTTTGTATTTTCCCCATGCCATCTATGGTCTATTATAGTTAACCGATGGTAGGTTTTTAGAAAACTGATCATTGAGAATATATTTATATTTTGAAAAAATATTGAAATTCGCATATTTCATAATAATAATAATTAATCAATACATTTGATTTTATTATTGAAATATGTCTATAAAACAAAACTAAATAAAGTCTAACACGTGCACAAACACAAAAACAAACAAGTAATTAAAAGCTACGCATAAGCAAACAATACCCAATTCGATATCAATTAACTAGCCCATAGTTTAATACTTTCCAAAGTTGAAATTCAAACTATGAGTTTTTTTTTATTAAATACCTATAACACTGTATGGAATATAATATTTATTGTGTCTGGTTAACTAAAGCTATAAATTTCAATATCAATACAGCAAAACAACAACAGAAAAATTTTTACGTTAACAAAATCGTTCCACGTGTATCGATTTTTTAACAAATACTTGTAATTTATCTAAGTTTTGGTAAAGCAGCTTTGACCAAATTTTATTTTATTAAATTATATGTCACTTATACACCGTTAAACTGAATACGTTGTCGAAACTCTAGAAAATAACCCAGCCCATGATACGAAACAGCTTTCCTAACCTCTTCATACAAAATTAAAGCCGTCTTTTTCGTTTAAAACACAAACGATATACCTAGATAGAGGGTTTCAGTCAAAGTTTCCTTTATATAATAATTTTCTTTCAAAAAGTTCCACAGCAACCTCTTGCGCAAACAAGTCTAAAAAATAAACGTTTCGGGGTCTATCTTAGAAAAAAAAATGTAGTCGAAAAGGTCCTTTCAGTCATTCATGAGGGTTTATATTAGACGTCCAATGGTCGTAGATCTGAGACATTGTAAAGGTCGAACACCTGTCGCGATAGATTTTATCGAAGGTAAAAGTGCTTACGGACAAAATATCCTTATTAAAGCTGGCGTTACACTGATACCGAATTCATTTCTTTTTTCAATGTTAATACAATTATTTTTACTCGGACAGAACAATTAACAAACAGTTTAGGATCGTACTGGATGTGAACTGTTTTTTTTTTACTTTGTTTTAAGTGCTATATATTGTTAGTGATTTTAGTGGTTTTCTCTGGCTATGAGTCAGGGCAAATATATTCATTTAGATAGCTCTCGTTAGATCAGTTTTGGATGCACTCATTTAGTCTGCATGCCACAGAAGGAGTTTCCTCATCCTTAATTCCTCAGATCCTCTCGGAATCGGGTACTTAGAGCAAAAGTCCATCAAACATTTAAACCATTCAATGGAACCCTAGATCCACAAGATTTTCTACACTTGCCGGTACTCACCACTCCACACTCCACAGCCTAGTTAAGGGGGCGAAGCTATTTCACTATTAGTGCGATCACGGTCAGTACTCTGCTTAATTCCGGCCTCATATTACCAAGCTTCATCTACCAACTACCTTCCCTGTATAGGCTGTTAAAAATATTGTCGCTATTATCTTAAGACATCCCAGTGATGCAGAAGCTGCCACAATATCCTACGCAACGGCTATGAAGTCGCTCCACGTCATTCGTTGAGTCCAGATCTCTCCTTGGATAGTGCGTCGCCAAGTGGTTCGGGGCGAACGACGGCCTAAGTCTACTTCACTCTGGTAGTTGCATCGCTCTGGCATCGTAGCGACAAACGATATGCATTGATGGTTTAGTTACTTTCATTTTACTGTCGCCCGTTGTAAAACAGCGATGTAATTTCGAGAGTGTGGCAGACTTGGCCTCCAGATCTCTCTCCATCATCATCATCATCATCATCAGCCCATACTTGTCTCCATAATTTTAAAATAATCTCAACATCGCTTCACGTGTACTGATTCTTTATCCAATATAAACCGAGCCTTAGTCTGACGCAACGGTTCCACAGTAGATCCATAATTCTTTCCAATATGTGCCATGAACGTGTCAAACGTTCTAGATAGTACGCTGAAGTGAACATTATACGATGTCATTTATAAACCTTAAGTTAGTGAATTGCTTATGGTTGTTTTTCTTTATGACATAATTATCTAGTATTCATTCGATGGTACATTAATTGGGACTATAGCAGAGTTGAGGTAAAAGACGATACATAACATGATGGATTAAAAACTTTGGTAGAAATTATTAGAAACAGGTATCAATGTGCCTCTCTCTTATGTAACGTTAGCTTAACTTATTAGTACTCATATCCCCGATATTCTGCCCTTTTGAAATTGCTAACCGATCAAGCCACAAAGAGCATACAAGTACACTGTTCAAAAGACAGGTGTGTTTCCCTCCGACTTAACAGAACAACTCCACATCAAACTTCCAACTGTTTAACCCAACTTCGCCACTGCCGTTTCCTTAGCCAGTTTTTCGAACGGAGGAAAATAGAAACCAACAAAAACTTCCGCGTTCGTGGCGTGAACTATGCGACTTTTTTCAAGCACACCACACCCGTAACAGCTCATTACGGGGAGTTTGGAACTTCTGCTTCATAATCGGGCAAGTAATGAGGAGCAGGCTGCGTCCGGCGGGCACGCTCGAGTTTTGTCGGGCGTCGTCGTGAGCGGTCGGGGCAAAGTTGTGGCGCTGCGTCAGCTCCTTCAGTAATTGAATCTAGCCGACTGACTCGCGAACCGTCCCCGCCAAGCGAAGGAATGAATAAAATTAAGGACACGTTGCTGCCGCTCTTACTTTAGCTGTCAAACGCCGAAATGCTTGCGGTTAGAGATTTCGCTTTTGGAAATTGGCTAGCACGGTCAGTTGCCAAACAAAACAAAATGATGTGAAAAGAATACAAGCCATGATTAACAGTTGTAGAATGGTGTTACTATTCTACCATAATCTGTATATAAAATGTCAGTAGTTATTTCATCCATTGTTGTGTTGTATACGCAATATCGTTTATATTATGAAAGATTCATTCATTCGATAGATTGTAATGGTTGATACCATAAATATACATTTCGTAATAATAACTTTACGAGCACCGCACCAGACTTGGTAATTGATTTCAGACTGAATTACAAAATTTAGTAGTTCGGCAACAATATTCGAATACCACTCATAGTTCATTGGCTCGCCGTCGATATTGCTGACCTAACGCGAGTTTAGAAAACTTTTCAAATCGATAGCTCGATAATTATTGCCTTTGGAAACAGTTTTCAACGAAACGTCCATATAGAGTGAGAGCGCACGCTTGAAAACTTGAGCGCGCGGCGCCGCCACCGCTTTATGCATCAAAAACTTTGAAAACCTAACAAAAGACTGCACGATTCAATAAGATTACCTAACGAATAGAAAAGAGTAGACAATGCAGTATAATTTGAACAAAGATGTTGTCACCGGCGCCAACGGACATTTATCATCGGGTGGGAGTTTTAAACTGACATCATTAATTACTCGACTCGACTTTCATAGGCTTCCAGAAGTACAAGTAATAAATTAAGATTCTTTGCGAATCATGCTCACGTACCGGAATAGGTTTCCCCGGGGGAGGGTGATTTTCATGACCTCCGAGACGACAAGGAGGCCATAAAAAGGAGGTAGGAAGCTCAGCACATTTGTTACTCATATCTTTTGCCGGTTTTATATCTCGGCCCTACACGGCCGATGGTGCTTGTAGTTTATTCATGTCATACGAGACGTGTCAACGAGCTTGTAAACATCTTACATCTTCAAGCTTGCGTCACTTTACAAGCAGTTCGTGTTGTCACTGTTACAGAAATGTGTCAAAGTTAAAGTGCGGGGTCCATAGTTTGTGCATCTTGGTGCAGTAAATTCATAATTTTAATATTTTGAAATTACTCCACGTTCTTAAATTCCTTTTTTTTAAACACAGCGTGTCTCGGGTAGTGATCACCGCTGAAAAAGTTTTTTAATTCACGACACTGTCTGAATCAGAACCCTTTTGCATTTGCCACGTTTAAACCGTCACGTCTAAACAATGATTACTTGTTGATTTCTGTGTTTGTTTCGTCTAATTGTTAATTTTGTAGTTGTGCATATTGTGTACGTGTCAAATGTAAATAATTAGTGTCTTTAGACAAGGAGGGTATTTTTATAATTACTCTACTCTATAATTACTTTACTGTATAGTGTCACACTATACAAGGTAAATCTTGTATAGTGTGACACTATACAAGATTTACCTTAATGAAGGGAAATGTCACCTGTGAGTGTGAAAATTTGTCTTTTATTCTTCATCACGAATATACAAAGAAAAATATACCGGTATATACCGTGTTCTTTGCTCCTAAGTTTAAGCCTCTCTTTGGTTCGGAAGAGTGAATCGTAAATCCTGTAAAGCTTTAGTCAGGGAACTTGGTTATACACATGCACGCAAACGAAGAGGTTAGTGAAAGGAAAGGAAAGAAGCTAGACGCTGTATTTCAAAGCGTAGTTTATGCAGTGTACATTTTGACAGATACACACATCAAAAGTGTCTTGGGATCAAGTACATTTTAGAAGATTGCAATCAAGAATATAATTTACAAAAACTGAATTCAATAATAATTTATTCAAAATGTGGTGATAGGTCATTGATACAGGCATGGGGAATTAGGTAGGAGACCAATCCAGAAGATTAGATTTGATTTAAATAAGTTAGATTTTTTTTTAGAGATGAAAATGTTCTTGATCCCTAGACACTTTTGATGTGTGTACTTATCATGCTTGGCAACTTGTGATGCTTTATCCTTGCCGAATTCATTAGTTCCTTACTGCTAAAAGTGGATAATCTTTATTCCGAATTCCGTAGTAAAAAATGATATCGGTTAAAAAGATCGCTCTTAAAAGAGCGAGCGAGAGATTTTCACTAAAATTACATAAAAAGGTCACATCATACCTTTCCAAAACATAAACGGTTATTTCTTCCGACAACCTTCGCAGTTTCCCTTAGTTATGGCACACCTTCAAATATTTTAGAACGGAATACAGCAAAAAGCGACTCGCTAATTGCAGCAAAAATTTCACAGTAATTTTCCACTCAAAGGCAATTGCAAAAAAAAGTCTAAAGAAAGAAGCAAATAATGATTAACTCTCTAATGTAACAGTAATTTAGAAATTAAGCATTTCCTTCTTCAAATTTGTTCCAAACTTGGTATCTACACAACCTGGTTCATACCGTTCCAAGCCTAAACATCCTGTACGTCACCATCAAGCCCAATTTCCTTTGTTGAATCTGTGTCTACTTTTTAAGCGAAAAATATTACATTGGCTTAGAAGTTTCAGGACGTTTCATAACGAGACTCGTTTCATATTTTTTAACTTTGAAGTTCTTTACTTCCTTGTTTTCATCGTCTAGATGCCATCATCCAACGAATTTTGGTCTTTTTACAAAAGTAAATTGTTTGTGAAGAAAGGTCTAAGTAAGTTGTTCTTTCTGTCATTGTTCGGTATCTTGGTGGAAATTTCATTGGTATAAATAAATGATACGAGGGTACACAATGTTACATCGGCACTCATACTTGTACAGTCGGTCATGAATCTTCTCCACCACCCTAAGGTTGAAACTCATATTATTGTTATTAGACATTAAGGTTAATTTTTGCTTGTTATAATATAATAACTGTACCTTAATTATTTTTTACACAGTACGCTGGTCATAATATACTGAGGATAGAATTGTCTCGCAGAGCCGTCTCTTTTTAAGCGACTACAAAAAGACTCCAGTCTTTCTCAATTTGACCGTATAAATGCTTGTTTTTTTCTTTATTATATTTGTTCGCGGATAACTCCGTTGTTTATGAATCGTTTTTTATGATATCTTTGTTGGAAAAAATATATTTCCAAGGCCATAAAAATGAAAACAGGGTTTGTTGATGAAAATCCCGATACATCGAGGGGAACTTTGAAAAATTGTATGGCCCGCCCATACAATTTTGACTGCCGGTTGAAGTCGGTGCTTATCCTTTAAAATTATTATGATCAAGATAAGAAGAGTGCCCTTTCACAGACAGCGCTGGAGTTTTCTAGTTGGTTCAAGCTACTCTATAGAGTGTGAAGGGAAATTAATTTATATTTTATGTCCATACAAAAGAGTCATGTTTTTTTGCCTCCGGAAGTGACATTTTGCTTGGCGACGTAATTTTTTTTTATTACCATTGTCGGCATAGTAAAAGCTGTCCAACAACGTATATAAGACCATTGCTCGAGGTCTTTTTACACTCAGTATAGGTATTACTGCTTTGTCGGGTGATCTCTCTAGAGAAAGAGATGATACTTGAGATTAATCTAGGCATGCATTCTAAGCAGATGGGAAGTTTCATATAAACTGATAGACCACTTCCTTGGCCGACAGTACAGCGGTGTTCTTCATACAATTTATGCGATTCTGAAGAGATACTTAGAAGCTTTTTCTTCTCTCGGTTTTATTCAGCACTGGCCGCTTAGGGGCACAGTAATGAAAATACGAGATTGTTGGAAATATCATTTTCATGAGATCATCCCGGAGCCGCCTCGGCTCAATATCTCTATATTGTGTTTTTATTGTGTCGGAAACGGTAGAGGCAGACATCTAACGAATTATTGCTTTTGAAGCTTAACTTTATTTATCAAGATAGTTGTTTGACTGAAACTTTTTTCACAATTTTTATCCAGAGCTTTTAAAAAAACAGCAGAGGAATTTAGAAAAACAAAATTGATTCCCTGGGTAGAGAGCCAAATGATTTACGAATACTACACGTAGGTATAACAATATTAGTGCCCCCCTGGATGTCGTACTCTTCAGGGTGTTCCGGGGGCACCGGCTCCTTCACGCGTAGAAGTCACCGGGGGATTTTTGGTAAATCACGTCTTCAAATCAATCTTCGGGAAATCCGAAGGGATTCTCCCCCCGTCAAAAAAAAAGGTATAATAATATTTATCGAACAGAGACAATTTATATCATAGAATCACATAATAATCGTATCAGTGTATCGGATACCGTATTGCTACCAAACTTTCTTTCACTATGAAACTCTTAGTCCTCATTTAAGGGCACGCGGGGCGATGCGCCGAGTGTTGTGCGGGACGTGTTCTATTAAATGAAATGTATAGCAATGTATGAGGACGTTTACTTAGATGTTGTACCACAGACGGGAGTTTGAATTTATTTGATATCTGGTGTCACTCAATACGTGGACCGCAGCCGACGATGACGTTTACACCGCCGCATGCGCCGCCCCCTGCACGTTTATTTCTAGGCGTTCCGCGCCACCAGTACCAAGCCTGACAAAACGCGGGTGCCATAGCGAACTCCACTGCACTTCTCGCACGCCGCGTCTCCTTGTAGGACATCGAACAAAGGCCTATGTTTGATCTTGAAGCGTTGAACGACGCGGGCACTTTCGCTGGCTGCGACGTCGTCGCTTGTCGCCTCGACGCCAGCTTGTTCTTAACCCTGAATCAGACAAGGTTAGATGTTTTTCTGTTGGATTTTGGACTCGATTGTCATTCTATTTACCGACTACACCACATAAACCCGGGTGATGTTTATCAATAAATATAGCTTTTAAATACAATGTGAAATTATTATTTACTGTTTAAATAGGTATGTATTCTGTAGTGTTACATACTTTATGTGATCATTCTGTGATAGCTTCTCTACAATCTTTAGATCATTCCAGTGAAGACTTTCAAAGTATGTGGTGGTCAAGTGGCAATATACTAGACTTTGATTAAGGGTTAAATTATTTAATAATGCGTGACGCGCCACAACACGCCCCGAACATCGCTCCGTGCCACGTCCCGCGTGCCCTCAAATCTATGTATATATTTGCGTAATAGCGTAATGCAGATAGTATTATAATTATGTGCCGATATTTATCATTTTAACACATGTTTTCCTTTGTCCCGGCAGGTGCGTGACATACGGACGCATGATGGCTCCGTCGACGAGAGCAGTGTGCTGGCTGGCCACGTTCCTCAGTGTTTTTGTCACAGGTAAGTTTCATATGCCCAGTGGTCACGAGTTGACTAAGCTGCTAAATGTTTATCTTGGTCA
>SJJU01073120.1:0-11579 GCA_012932125.1 Conopomorpha cramerella | reverse complement strand
TAAAGCTCCAAAAAAAAGCTAGTAGTACGATCCAAGTAAACTAACTTCTGTCAGTATAATCTTAGTAGGTTTTTTAATATTGGGAAAGTTATTCAAACTTCATAAACTTTTGTAAATGGAAACAAATCTTATCGTATCTTCCGACAGGTAGCGCAATACCAACGTTTAGCCGTGGCGTTGTTCCGAAGACGGGACCGCTTCGAGCCGGCGCTGGTGAGCATGGACTCCACGTGGCGGGACAGACTAGCTCAGCGGGTCGCCGGCGCTCGGGACCAGGGCAATCTGGCCGACCATCTCAATGCTGTGAGTGCCTGTGCTTTGTTAACCAAGTTCAAACCTATCCTTAATTCCGCAAATAATACTCAAAATGCTTTTTCGTGCATCACATGTACCATGGTGTGTTTGTTTTTACGTGATAGCTCCAATGTTCTGTGTTCCTTGTGCCCACCTGGAGTTACTACGAGCATTTTTTCGAACATCAAAAATGTGTAATCAAATCTAAGTAAATTATTTTACTAATTGCGCATCAAATCTGATGCAAACTTTAGTTCTTTTTATGTACGTTTTAGTAATTTTGATGTAAAGTACCGCCCCAGCTTCGCACGAATGTTGATAACGAGTGTTTCTCTACTATATTACGTACGCATGTACATAGCGACAGCGGGATGCGACTTTGTGTTATATGTTTCTGTGATTATGCTGTAGAGAGAAATGTGGATGAATTACAGAGTCAAGTCTCAATGGGGCATTTTCAGTGCCCTTGTTTCTCTTAGTTATGAGAGATGGCGCTAGCTGTAATAGGGGGATAAAAGTCAAGGAAATTACTAACTTCAAGCAGTCAGTATTGAAGGTGACAGATAATTTTTTTATTGTTTGTTTACATGTTACAAAGTAGTCTGAAGTTTGAATAACTTACCAAATTATTAAAAAAAACTGTACTAAAATACAACTGACAGAAGTCCCCTTGGACCCCCCTACTAGCGACATCTAGATAAGCAATTTTAGAAGTTTGAAAATTTCCCATTCCAAATGTAAATTCATCAGATCCTCGGCGGCGAAGAGTGCGGCCCCACGCGGCCTCACTTCACGGAGCAGCCGGTGTCGGACGCGCCGGCGGACACGTGCGACGTGTGGGGCGCGCCCGACGACTCCGCCCCGCCCCCCGCCTGGGACCGACGCGCGCACCGCGTCGCGCTCTACGACGCCCTCTGCCACTACTTCCCCCAGCCCAGGGTGCATCCGCAACCCGATGTCACTGACCTTGTGACATTGTAACGTCACTTTTGTGTTTAGGCGTAACATCACATTATTTTCATGGGAATATGTGTTTAATTAACTACTGTGTCGGTCCGATTTTGCTGAATCATTCAGAAGCCTGATACATGGTAAATTTGAGCACTTTTTTTCAGCTAAAGCTGCTAAGGCACTTTTAGCTGACATATTTTAAATAGAAGAAATAAAATTTCAGCATCAGCATTTTAATATGGGTCGTGCACGAACACGAAATTTACCCAACTCACCGTAAAAAAAACACAGACAAAAGAATATACTCTTATACTAGGTACTAGGTAGGTACCTGCCAATGTAAGTAATTTTATGCCAGTTTTCAGTGTTATTGAAAAATTACCTTTATATCCAAGTCACCAAGGTACGAAGTACGGATGTCAACGACTCGTTCGGTGTCAAGCATCAGTACATTGCATACGTTAGTACCACGGGCATATTTTTATTCCTATAATACTATAAACAGGCCTATTAGTACTTGGTACACAGTAGGTAAACGTTTTTAAAGCGTCTAATTTAAGCCAAATTATACGTAAAACCTGACTAAAGATACATTGTATAAGATTGTTTTGTAATTTCGTTATGTCGTTAGAATTATATTCTCGACTCTAAAGAGTTTGTGATTGGCTCAAATTTAGCTAAAAAATATTGTAAATCTAAATTTTTACAGTGAGTATCACTGCCAAAATTGTTATTGTATGGTTTTGAACCTTTGGCATTTCCTGGCGAAAAGAAGACTTTTTTTTAGAGAAGTTTTTCGAAGTAAAATAATTTATATTAATTACATTATGTAACTATAATTATATTTCTCCACTCATTAAGATACATGTCGTAATATGGCAAAAAAAACTGGTTTGTCACTGCGATATCATGCATTTTGTATTTAGATAGGTTTAGGAATATGTTATTCCGATGTATAAGCTTCTTTAATTGTAAAGTTATTTATAACGTATTCGCGTGAAAGAGTAACAAACGTCCAGTCATTCGAAAATTCATTGAGCAGCGCCCCTACCGAGTAGTTTGCGCAACACCTAAGTACTATGTAGTGATGAAGCTAGGAGGTAAGCCGGTAGTGAAAAATAGGCACTTAACCAATGCTTATTTAGATTTTTTATTTGTCTTACTTGTTTGAGCTATAATAAGTCCCTACACTACTTAATTTCCTTGAAAATATTTGTTAATGTGCCTGGCATAGGCTTGTCTTGTACTTACCACCTAGCTTCGCCACTAGTACTAACCAAAGCGAAATTAACCAAAGACAAGCATATTTTATACAGATTACCTTCGTTATTTGCCCGACGTTTCGACACAGTTACATGTGTCGTGGTCGCGAGATGACCTAATTTCGCGCCGTAACACCCGGTTTAAACTATGAATACGATAACAATGTTAGTATAAAAACTCATGGTGCGGGGGCAGGGGCCAAGTCCAGCACCTTGGTTGTTGCGTCGCTTTAGCAATGTAGAGTCAAACGATGTACATTGCTGGTTTCTTTACTCTATTTTCACTGTGGTCTTTAGGAAGATAGTGATGCCCATCGATGTTGCTGCATTGCCAGAACGATAGAATTATCGTTCTAACGACACTGGGTCCCCAGATCACTAGAACCATGTCAAACTTGTTTTCTTGTGTATGATTGGCCAGTGGGATTGTACGGCAAGTGATAGTTTTTGAGCTACATAAAAAAGGAAGTCTTTCGACCGTATGTATATATGCTATTTTATGTTTGTTCGCTGCAGTGGCGTGCACTGGCTTTTACGACATGGTAGGCAGTAATCCCCAAGGATTGACACCTGTGTATAGGTAACTTGTCTTTACGAAACACAGGTACTTATCTACTCACGCACAAAACACAGGACCTTCAGTCAGCCTATGTCGTGAGCACAACAAAAAAAGGTCTAGCGATAACTATATTATTAGGTGGGGAAGCCAAAATACTAAGGTAGGCAGTGTCTTTTTGTGTTTATATGGTGTGCACGCCACTGGTTCGCGGATAACTTTATTGTTTATGACCCAATTTTTTTTTTGTGGGAAAGAAGATATTTCAAATGTCATCATAAGGATGTCAAATTCAAGTCCGATAAATCTAGTACCTACTCGGCAACTAGTACTCCTTGACGCCGGTTATTTTTAAAATAAAAAAAAAATCTTTGAAATTATTCATTGTACGGTGCAGGACGGTGATGTGATGTGACTTAGTAGGATGAGTTTGTCATGGACAATGTTTCATACGTAAAGTTCGGTGCTTTGATCGCTTCGCGGATGTAAGTTTGGTTTATTTGTAAGTAGTGGATATAATGAACTTGACGTTATTTAGTTATCTTATTTATTAATGTGTACAGTTCTTAAGCAGGAGCAGAACCAGTTCGACGTGATCCCTAATATTGTAAAGTTTATTTTCTAAGAATGCTTGTTTGAGGGGATATTAAAAGATGTACAGTCGTCCAAAAATACTAGTCTGATGTACCACCCTGAGTTAGAAAATCTTATGAATTTAAACATTAAGGTCCATTTTTTACTTGTCACAATATGACGACTCTTTCTTATTGATGTTTTAGTGACACGGGAAGTGGCATCGAAACTATAGCCCACTTTTTCGACCGACTGTACTTACGGTCGGCCAAGACAATGTCAGTTTTCAAACATCAATATGGTGGAGTTGTTACTACTACGTTACGTTACGCTACGTTGTAATATGGACCCTAATGTCTATTATATATGACTATCAACCATAGAGTGGTAGACCAGGTTCTTGGTTATCTGTACACATTCTGTCGAGTTGTCTGAGAAAAATAGTTTCTATAAAAATCTCTTTACTCACTGCCTACATAATGTTTACACGTTACACGTTTTCTCAACAAGAGTAAGTAATTTATTAGGTTCAATATTTAAACGAAATCCCGGACATGTTCATTATTTTTTTCATATGTTTACTTTTGTTTTGTTTTCTATTGAATACATTGTAAATAATAGGTAACTACATTATTTCACATTGCTAGTGATACATTTTTTGTAATTAAATTACTAATGGAATATTTGAACGGAAAAGTGTGTCATGTAAGTCATAAAGCAAATACTTGTTAATGTTAAGGTATAGTTATTAGTTCAAGGTATCACAATACGTGACAAATCTGTAATATTATTGTATTGTAAGCACTTCTAAGGTGAGATTTATAAACCAACTAGCTTTCCGCCCGCGGCTTCGCCCGCGTGGACTTCGGTTATTTTGGGGTATAAAGGAATATTTTTGTTTTTCCTCGGGAATATCAATTTTTTTCCGGAATAAAAAATACCCTATTATTTAAACTTCTAACTGTACATCTGCAAAATTTCAAAGCAATCCGTTCAGTAATTACGGCGTGAAAGAGGAACAAACTCACTTTCCCATTTATAATATTAGTAAGACTATCTGACCCGCAAACGCTGTTTTGCCAACATATATTATTAACAGTGTTTTCCAGCTATTATAGTATGTATGTATTATTTCATACAAACCTTCCTCTAATATCACTATCTATTAAAGAAAACCGCATCAAAATCCATTGCGTAATTATAAAGATCTATTTTAATTTCCCCGCATTTTCGTCACAGTAAAAGATGTTCGTATTGACGTGCCTAAGAAACAGTGGCGTGCTTTTACGACAAGGTAGACAGTAATCCCAAGTCCAAGTAAGGATACACCTATGTATAGGTAACTTGTCTTTACGAAATTAAGGTACCTACATATAAAAAAAATAAATAAATAAAGTATACTTAATTAGTAATCAATTAACATTTCATAAATCTCAACCTTAAAGTGTGCGTTTTCAATTGATTTTGGTTCTATTTCTTTCTATTTTTTTTATACTCACCTGAATGTGTATATCTATGTGAGTTACTTCCATGTCTGTGATACATTAGGAGGAAGTTTTTAGTCATTAGATTAACTACATTTTCACGAGGGAATTAAAAACAAATTCTTTTAACTAATTAAATGCACGTGTTTTCCAAATAAATTCAAACCATAATGTAAAAAAACATATATTTTTTTGTTAAACTACATTTAAGGCGTGTCCATAGCATATTGTAATACGAATAATTGTACCCGTAATAACAGAAAGCGGTTCGAGCTTTTTGATTGGGAGGCCTTAGTACAGTCAAGTCCGTAAATATTCTGGGTCTCATTTAGGGACACGCGGCGCGTTGTGCGTCGCGTCGGACATGAAAATGAAATGAAAATATTTATTTACTGTTTGACAGTTCGGTAACATGCATGTAGTTGGGGCCTCACTTGTAAGTTGCAATAACCTGTGCCAGTGAGACCCCGCTCTTGCTTTATAGTTTTCACAAAATAAAAATAAATCAGTAAAGATAAATTCTGACAATGAAAGAAAAAATAATAAAAATGAAAAAAAAAAACATACAAGGATGGAAGGAGGTTTTTGACGTCCAATTAATTCAAAATAAATGGGCACACAACACACCGCGTGTTTCTAAATGTCGCCAAAGTCAAAAATATCCTTATAAGTCGTTTCTATATACCCTATGGAGCCCATTTCAACTGGTGGTCATAGAAAAAAATCGACGTCTTGATACAAAAATCACAATGTGACAAAAGGCTGATAGAGTTTGTATGGAGAGATTATGATGAGGGAGATGCACCTGCTGAAATGGAATCAATAGGTTCTAAATAAGCAATAGACTTATATGCGACACACCCAGTATAAAAAAATACATAGAATTTAATTTCTGTTTTTTGTATCATTTCATGTTTATGAACGCAGCTTTATACAAAGATGTACGTACTTGACTGTACCATTATCTTCAAAAGTTACGTAGATTAGAGTACTATTATTTTTATTTAAACGATGGATTACCTAATCAGTGTTCCGGTCACCTTCTGTAAAATTAAGACTCACAAATATAGACTGGAGCATTGATTAACTAATCAAACGTTTCAAATAATATTATAACTAAGGATATAAATCAACATTGTAAATAACACTGCAGCATTTATTAATATTTAAATATCACATAACATTAAAGACATTATTTAAAGTTAATTTATGATGTATTAGGGGGAAATATATTTTTGTTTGTTACCTTACGTTATCAGTCAACGAATGGATACGATGTCTACACGAACGCGCGCTGTCATTTTCAAATCTTCAATCAATACAAGTGTCCTCCGGAAATGTTATACCGGCTTGCGATTTTCGGACAAATATACGCACGTATTATTACATAAATTCAATAATCATAAACAATGTCTGATTTGTTTATTAATTCAGTAAAACAAATGCGTTTACTATGGGATTAGAATGTTTTTTAACCGTAATTAGCTACTGAATTAGTTTTCTGATATAATAATTACGGATTGAGCCTAAACATGTTTGTTTAAGGGGAAAACGCAACACCAGGAATATTTACTGACAGGCATCCGATTCACATCGGATCGCTGTAAAAACATAATTATCGATTTGACCACCATCGCTGCTTAACATCAGGTAGGATGGTGGTCAAACGCTTGTTCATAGTGGTAAGAAAAAAATCCCATCGCATCCGCAGCGCATTGTATGCATTCGTTCCCTGAGGACGTAGCCTTACTATAATGATTAATGTCGTAGAAAGTACTAACTCTACGTATACGTACATAATATGTAAATTAGGTTTTTATACTACATAAGAATCAGTGAATAGTGCCCATGAGAACTTGTACACATGAAAACTTGTTCTGTCAATAACAAAGGGGGCACATCAGAAAGGTTAGTTTAACACGAGTCGCGAGGCACGTCTGCCGATTTTAGAGTGAAATACTGGCGATGAGAGCGGCTATACCCTAGTAGCAATAAGGTAGACCCTTTTTGCTACTAGTAGTCTTAATTTTTCGGTTATTTTGTCCGCTGGTTAGTGTAAAAAATACTTTATTTGGTGCTGTTAGAGTAACAAATCAATTTGACACCTGTCATAATAACTTCAACAGTAAAACGGCTCTTATTCTGTACATGTGAAGGTTGTGTGAAGATTTTTGTGTAATATACTGTACAAAATAACCGAACAACTGAGTCTGGAACGCAATGAGGAGTTTTGTAATAAAAATTCTATCTGTCAAAGATAGTGGTTAGCTCAGACCAAACACAACTGGATTTACAAGAATTTTTTTAAAGCCGCGAAGCACCTTCTGTCTGTCTCTTTTCCACCAAAATGTATTGAAAATGATGTGCTTTTGGAGTTGATTTTGGTTCTATTTCTTTCTATTTTTTTATGCTCAATTGAATGTGTATATCTATGTGAGTTACTTCCATGTCTGTGATACATAAGCAGGAAGTTTTTAGTCAGTAGATTAACTACATTTTCACGAGGGAATGAAAAACAAATTCTTTTAACAATTAAAAGCACATGTTTTCCAAATAAATTCTACTAACTGCTACGTCTTTAAGGCCGGCCGCATACATTCGTAATTCCGTACGGAATACAACAATTCAAGTAAAAACGTCTGTTAAACTCAAGTTCACAACAACAACAACCGTTGGAAGCTTCATTTTATACTTGAATCGCCACATTCCGTACGGAAAATTCCGTATGTATGTGCCCGGCCTAAGCTGCAGTCGTGTTTTCCAATCTGGTAGGAAAATAAGGAACTAATGGCGCTAGTATCGAGTGTTCTAAATTATGTGCCGTATTCTGAAACAATAATCAATACTCAATAAATTGTCGTTTGAGCACAGTTCGTCTCACTCAACACACAAAATAATTTAGAGTGAGACAAACGTTACTTGAGCAGATTTCTGTGTTTGATAGTGTTTCAGACAGACTACAACAAGCGTCTGTGGTCCAGTTGGTCGGACACTTGACTTGTAACCGGGAGGTCCCGGGTTCGAGTCCGGCTACTGGACGTGTACCAATGGGACTCTTTTTCAGAGCCTATGTACGCAACGCAACGCTCGTACGGTGAAGGACAACATCGTGATGAAACCCGCACACCACAAGGTGTGTGAACCCTATAACGGCGATGGGCTCACCCCCTGTCACGTTGGGTTAAATACGCTTGGTGAACCGTGGGCATTTGCTTATAGCAAGTGCCTCTGCCTACCCCGCTTTGGGATTAAAAGGCGTGAAGTGTATTTAATTTTTTTTTTACTACAAGTCATTCCACATCCTGGCGGTTTTTTTTTTTAATTAACAAGACTACCAATCACGTTGTTTCGAAAAACTTGATACTAGCGTCATTAGTTCCTTACTTCCCTACCTCATTGTATATTTTAAACCGGAAGTAGTGTGTAACATCGTAAAAGCCTATACAAGAAATCTCCATTGAAGCTATGATTTATGTTTATATACATCAACCATTTTGATAAAATACCGTCAGTGAAGTAAGGATGCATTTATTTACCCACTACTCAAACTAATTAAGTGGCTATGATCTTTTGTCAATTTATTTATGTAATAAACGATTTGTTACCTATTTTCTGTTTTCATTTAACCAAAAAACGCATTACATGAGTAATTCTGTTATTAGGGAGTCGGTTGTCTGACATGATGATGAATATCTGATAGCTAAACCAAGTTATGTATATACCGTTAGCAACTGCTTTAAATCCTTTAGTTAGCTCATTTTACTGAAAGGAAACGTTCCTTTATTTTTAAAAAGAAACAAAACTACATTAAAACATTTTTAAAATTTTGCTAGTATCAACCAGGAATCGAACCGACTAACAATTAAAAATTAACAAAAAAAATAATAATTCATCTATAGTCGTGTGATGACGGCGAGCTGAATACATGTGTCACCACCACAGCCCACCGTAGTGGTAGTAAGAGGCGACCGAGGGATCCCACCAGAGGACGGGCAGCAGTGCTTTCTGTGAATTAAACCACAACACTGCAATCGCCAACCCGCCTGCCAAGCGTGGCGATTATTGGCAATTCCCCCCAAATTAGCATGGAAAGAATTGGAGCAGTGGGCGTTATGTGACTGTTGATGATTAATTCATTACTTTGAACATACCCCATCACTGATATCAGTTGCCACCAAAATACTAGGTGAGTGTGTAGATCACGGGGTCTACTGATAACATCAGAGGAAGCTTTCATTGATACGAACTATCTATCGGTTTACAGTAGGCACAATGACATAAAGAGTCAACCGAGTATTGTAGAATCATAATCTGATTTGTCTTTAGTTGTACACCTACTACACCAAACGCTATGTAAAATGGCGAAAAGAACGCATCCAAAAAATATAACGCCTAGAGTCTGGCCAGCGAGTCGTGGCACTTACGATTTATTGAGATTTGACTTGCAACACCAGCAATGTGTCACTCACAGTGACTGACATACCACTGACAAACACGACTGAAAAGTAAACAATAGCCTTCCTCTAAGATTATTTTCGTAAAATTCATGTGCGTAAAATGTCTAAACCTCTTTAATGTGGGGTCAGGAAGTTAGTTTATGATATTTTAGAGTGATACCCGGCCGTGTAACCTGAGGATGAACATGTTTTCGAGGAGAAAATGCAATATTTTTGTGAAATTATTGCTGTGTCAGAAAATGTAAACAAACTATAAGCAAACCATCTTGGTCCTAGAACTGTTTATTTGTGATTTTACAGTCAGTGAATAGTATGTCTACCTACATAATTTAGTATAACAGGTGATCGAGAAGAAGTGGGAAAGATTAAAATCTTAATAATTAAAATATTAAAAGATACTTTAAATTGTGACGTGTTTTTTTATTTGCATTCAGTTATTTAATAGGTACCTACGTAGTAAATTAATCTAAAGGTAGGTAGGTACCCTACGCTCACGTCACACAGTGGAGAAACGGCTAGAAAAAAGGGGCCGTGGCCGAACCTACAGGATTATATTATTATCTGTGCTACGGGAAACGATAGTCATTCTCTCAAGCCGGCACTTTGTAAAAGGATTCACAGAAACTAAAACCACAGCCTCGGAACGCTCCCGGACCATTATACGTGCCGTCACTTTAACCCTGAGTTCCATTATACGTGCCGTCACTTTAACCCTGAGTTCCTTTATTATAAGTTACATTATGAAGGGTCATTTTACACATTTTTGAGACAAAGAAGGTTATTAGCCGTCAAAATTGCATGAAGAAACAACGCGTTATCCCGGTCAGGTAATATCTTGAAACAAGCCAGCAATCATCAAGTATCAAGATCGTTTTTCCGAATTCATTCAATATTTTTCAGTGATACCAGGTAGCCTTTTTTTAAAATTTCCCGCCACTTTTTAGTGCCACGACTCGCTGGCCAGACTATACCATTATCTAATTATTTACTGTCAATAAATCATCTTCCAGAACTTTTATTTTATTTAATATTGCTTTGTATGTTGTAAGGGGTATATATTATAGTTTAGTTTTCTATTATAAAGTAAATATTTTATACCACCACAATACACTTTAACCTAATGGTAGCACAGTTTCGGGTCTGAAATCCTTTTCTTCTTAGTATAATATTAGATATGCAGAGTTTTTCTCGCGATGTTATGCGTTTCAACCATTATAGCACACAAGGATTATGTATTTTGCTATTTATGCGTTCTGGACATTATATATTCCGATTTTATATGATGTGATTTTATGTCAAATGATTTTATATATTTTGATACATTATATATTTTGATTTTATGCGTTTTGAACTTATATATTGTAAGCTTATATATTTTAATTTTATATATTTTAATATGTACCCCCTAAGCTACGTCCGTTCCTAATTTCAAGTGCCTAAGTTTAGCCGTTTGGGCTGTGCGTTGATATGTCAGTCAGTCAGTCAGTCAACTATTCCTTTTATATATTTACATGAAACACAATTCCTACAGATCCAAGGTGACCCGGAAGATCCACGATGTCTTCACTTGACAATTCACAAGCCCCGCGTGGGAGCGACGGGGGCTCTACCTCGGACCGTCCTCTTGCGGGCCAAGTTTAAATTCGACGACCACATACGCAGTATATCTGCTAAGCAACGACTTGTGAAGGTTTGATTTATATCATATTTTTTAAATTATTTTAGCAGTTTACACCGTTGCTGCCAGTGTGAAAAAAATTAGGCGCGTCTATCTTGGAATAAATTATTCGTGATCCTGTTTCTATATTGTTCTTATATAGAAACAGGATACTAGGGCTCGCCCCGCGATTTCATTTGCGTAGTTTCAATATTTCATACAAACTATAAATAAAAATAAATAAAAAATAAATACACTTCACGCCTTTAATCCCAAAGAGGGATAGGCAGAGGCACTTGCTAAAGCAAATACCCACGGTTCACCGAGCGTATTTAACCCAACGTG
>SJJU01073113.1:0-12705 GCA_012932125.1 Conopomorpha cramerella | reverse complement strand
AACAGATCACAGTGGCGTGCAATTGGAGAGGCCTATGTCCAGCAGTGGACAAGTATGGGCTGATGATGATGATGATGATTGATATTCTTTTTTTTTTTAATCACTGTGAACAAGCGTTTGATCACCATCCTGCCTGATGTTAAGCAGCGATGTGGTCTATTCTAAACTCCTTATAATGCTAAATGTGGCAAAAGGGTCCTTGAGACTTGTACGGGCCCGTTGGTGTAGTGGTCAGCATGTCTGCCTCTATTCCGTAGGGTCGTGGGTTCGATTGCCACCGCTGACATACACGTATTTACGTGATGAGCTTTTAAGTACTTGTTGGATGTGTCTGGGTGTTCTATTTATATAAGTATGTATTAAGGAATAGTGATAAGAGAAAGTTGCGGTTTGAAGGAAGACGTAGTTTTTTTTTTGACCAAGATTGAAAAGGCCATGCTTCGGTGGTTTGGGCATATGGAGAGAATGGATGAAAGTCGATTGACGAAAGAGATTTATATGGGTGATGTAATGGGCCGGGTGAGTAGAGGTCGCCCCAGAAGGACATTACAGACCAGATTGGTGATGTCCTGGCCGAAGGTGGCGTGAAAAGTACTCGAAACCGAAGGTCATGTATGAAAAGATGTATGAAAGTAGATGAAGCGAAAGGGGTATGTCAGGACCGTGACAAATGGAGATCTGTAGCCTCTGCCTACCTCTCTGGAAGACAGGCGTGAAGTGTATGTATCTATATAAGTATGTATTAAAAGAAGAAAAAAAGTATTCAAGTATGTATATTTCAACAACGACAAATGACAACGTTTAATAATAACCCGATACTACCGAACCGTGGGCATTTGCTTTATCAAGTGCCTCTGCCTACCCCGCTTTGGGATTAAAAGGCGTGAAGTGTGCACAATACTGTTTAACCGTGCGCATAGATAGTGCTAATGAAACTAGAAAAAAAAAACAAAAAACGTGCGACTAATTTGAATGTTGACATAATCAAATATTTTGGCGCCCTTGACTGCAATGGTATTTTCAGTCGTATAATACGTTCCGTTGGCGCAGTAGAGTAATAAAATTCAAATAATTTCGGCAAGTCGTTAATATAACCGGTCAGAGTTCCTTAATTAATAAGTTATTTTTTTGAGGACTGTACCCGGTTTAAAAAATTATCTACATTTTTTATCTTAAAGATGTTCCTTCTGTATCCTATTCAGAAGATTCCAGAAATACCCTTTTTGATGTTCTTAAGTTTACAGTATGGTTCATAAAAAACTTACTGATCGAACCGAAAATTAAATCCTCCTATTAAAAAAAACCTTCCCATTGAACCTAAATCAGCTGTTTGATCTGTTTAACTAAGTAATTATGTACATGATCAAATTGGTGAGTTTTTTTTTTATAGTGGGTGGCGTGATCAACAAACAGAACCCATGAGGATGCATATAAAGGTGTGTGGATATATACGGAAATAGGTGTGCCGGGATAGGGCAAAATAGAGTCCCGTTGTCTCTGCCTAACCCTCTGGGAGCTATATACAAGGAACCCTAAGAGAAAATCGAAAAAAATTACTTCTTCCTATCAAGTTGCAATCAGCTTATCGGTAAGTTGGTAGAAGAAGTGTTTTATTTTGTTGTTTTTAACATTTAGATAGGGATACTTGGGGAAAGTTTTTTGTTTTTTAGTGTTTTAAAATAACGTTGTACCTATACCGAGTGTAAAACGACCCCGATAAATGGTCAAAAATTTAAAAAATGTTTTTCATCTTCATATGTCATCTCCCGTGGCCGAAAATCGTTTAATTTGTATGGAGACGAAAATTTTTTATTTCATTTCCTCGCATTGTCGCCATAGTAAAAATCGTTCATATTGGCGAGCCAAACAACGTTTCCAAGACCGTTGCTCGGGATCCTTTTACACTTGGTATGTTGATACAAGTTGTTTACTTACACAGGAACAATACCAAAGGTTAAAAGAGGCCTAATGATTATTATATTGCAAAGATACGTTTATATTTAGGAAAATGTGCGTCATATTCTAATATCCTTCTACCTCGTTGATGACGCACATTTACATGAACAAAATACCTATCTAATCTACTAAACGAAAAAAAATATTTTTTTAAATACCGTGAACCTATTTATGGTAACAGAAATCTTTCAAATGTACTTTTCGTCTTTTATGTTATTCATTCAACCTTACAATGAAAATTTTACATGAAATGTCATAGAACAGAATACAAAATATGCCCTTACACCTATTTGATACCTATTTCATAAATCATCGTTTATTTTATGAAAATAATGTTTTTATTTGAACCATTGTTTTGTATAAATAAGACAATATTTAATGTTTGTTTTCTTTTCTTGTTTGTATAATTGTCGCGTTTTAGTTTCTATTTTTTTTTTGTTTTTTTTTTTATCCTGGCACACCCATCGGTCTTTCCCATTACTGGTGGTTGTCTGGTAGAAAATGCTTTAGCATTAAGTCCGCGACGTGTACTTTTCTTGTACATTAAAGTGTTTAAATAAATAAAAAAACTCGAATACAATATTCGGGTCATTGGCTTTTTGAATTTCATACCTTGAAGGTATAACAAGAACAAGTACAACCTACTTACCTATTTTCTAATAGATACATTTACGAATACTATTATGAAGATGTATAGGAAAATAAAAGTATATATCTGTATAGCTCATCTAAAGGAAAATCTAGGAGTGCTAATTGTTTTTTTCATTTTCCATAAAATAGTAAAGTAATTTCACTATGAACAGTAAAAAAAATTGTTATTGCATTCACGCGTTGTTCAGAGAAATCGAACTAGTTTCTTTTTTCTAGGAAATATTTCCTGGAAATGGTAATTTTTTTGCATAGATAATGAACCAGTAGCGGTGCGAGGATTTCATTCTAGTAATAATTATATGTAGGAAATATTATGTGTAACGCCTAAAGCATTTATCGTTAAATGTTACTACGTCGGTACCTAACTTCTATGTACATAAATGTAATTTATGATTGACGATATTCCTAAATAGGATAGTACTGTCGACTACAATTTTTTTTGGGTTTATAAGTATTAGTTCGACTAGTATCAACTCACGAAACAGTGTTAGGTATTTACCAAAAATAACGAAACATGCAAACGGTATGATAAATCTAGAGGGTAATTTTAACGTGTAGCTGGTTCGATTTTGCGGTTTAATCGGTTTATACTCATTTTGTAATAAAAATAATGACTTTCTTGGAGTAAAATGTTCCATATACAATGTTAAAGGTTGGTACTTTTACTCCACGTGACATGGCCCTGTACCTTTAGCAGCATTTTAACGTGTTAAATTGAATCAAACAACAGACATGACTCGTGTTTTGCACTGTGACCTCTGAGCAATGCAGAGTCAAAAATATAATGCTGTTGTTATTTAAGAACAAAAGAAAAGAAATGGCATAGAGCGAATAACTCGGGGCCAAGAAGATACAAAAACGAACAAAGGATGTGTCATACATTCATAATATTATGTGTTTACACGATGACTTTCAAAATAATTAGTGAAGTAGGTACATCGATGGACTCAAGCTTTTTTTTTTTTTTCATTGTAATAAAAATTGGTATCACTCACTCCTCACTCTGAATTGTTGCATTTTTCCTGTGCCCTCCAGGGTCTACAGTGCATAATAATGTCTACGTTACCTACCAGGTGATACTACTATTGGCTTTTATTTCGTGAAAGCGCTAAAGGTAAACTGAAACGACAGCTAAAATGTTTAATCATAAATTGAAAAAGTTCACAAACGGATTAAAAAAGGTATTTAAGCAAACAAAGAACTATGATGGGAGGGAATCGAAATGATTGGTTTACGCTTTGGCATGCCAAAAGAACGCCCACTTTGTATCCAGTCTTTTGCCAGAACTAAATCCTGTTTATTGCATTCTGTGGTACGGGTGAGGTCAATATAAGCAAGGTGTAATATGCCAAATACCTACAGATTTGGGTATCCCAAAATTAATTTTAAACTATGTTTAGGTTTTTCTTGTTATCTTACACAACACATACAACGATTTGGACTTTAATTATTTAATTTTAATTATTTAATTTTCGTATTTTTAATGGCATATTGCTAGTGAAAGTAACAGTTATCTTATTATAATTTATCTTAAAAACAAAGCCTTGAAAATATAACCTGCGAAAGCTTATCGTAATTTCTAAGTTAGTTAAGTTACATTTTCCCTTCTTTAAAATTAAGTTTCAAAATCGCTTAAAATCCCTTGTTAATTAAAAGTATACTATGTTTGGCATGAAATATTTTATTTTTGCTAAACTTTTTAGCTAGCAACTAGGCTTGCCTAGAATTAGTACAGCCAAAGAGGTTTACGAAAAAAAATGTTTTCATCCGACCCCAGCACTGCATAGAAAAGAAATCTACAAGTACTAGACCTATCGACGGCATTTTTTTTCAATTGAATGAGAACAATAGTGATTAACTTAATATGCATAATTGACTCCACGTGCAAGGAATTACCTTCTTATTCAAAACACAGTAATCCAACACGTATTTTATTTATGTCATAAAGTTTATATTACCAAAAACTAACGAGTAACATATTAAAGGACGTAGTAATTTAGTATTTTGTATTGGCTATCCGGGAACATTGCTTATAAAGTGACATTATTATAAAACAAACCGATAAACCAAACTTTTTTAGTTTATTAACTCTAAAAATACGTCAAGAATTAAATACCAATTACTATCTTCAAAATGTATTCTAATATGGTAATTACTAAGACAATAATATTGCGATATCGAGCCTCGAACAAAAATAATTCGAAATTAATTCGATCGCTCGATTCATCCACATCGGGCATAGAATAAAATATGAGCCATATCTGTAAAGTATGTAATCATTGATCATTGCCAAGATCCAGTCTTAATTAGTTATCTGAGAATTCTTGCGATCTTTTCGGATTTGCGATCAAGCTCAGAACACTACTTAGTCTTCTCTCTGTCTCGTATTAATCGTGTTTGTCGAAAAGAGACAAAATACTACCTAGTACTAAATACTAACTATGATTTACTACGACTTATAAATATGAAAGAAGAAATAAATGAACTCTTTATCACATTACAAATGAAAAATTAACAAATCTTTTCGGTTCTGTCCACCCCTTTTTTGGAGTGGATTACCGACGTGAATTACAGACTTAAAGCTGATCAAATGATATTTACAATAACAATATGTACACAGAAACTCTACAATATTGAAGCTGTCAATCAAAGCATAGAAAGAGCACGATTGTACAGCGCAGCCTATAACATAACGCAATAATGTATGATACGACATGACATAACCCGCATCAAATTACTTCAATACAAATTGACGGTTGTGATAACAAAGCACCGACAGGCGCAGCCATACATACATAAGCATATACAGTCAAACAGCACAATACAATAGCACGATAATTACTCAGAAACATAGAGTCGTGCAAATAATAGCATACATCCGACCGGCCTATGAAAAGTTAAAACTGAAAATAGCATTTGGAATATTGGAAAAACGGCTCTATGTCATTAGCAGTAGAGTATCAGGGTAAGTTATGCATAGACCATGGTGGATGTTTGAAGAGGTGCATATTTAGCCCATGCGTGGGTAGCATGGATTACTCAATACTACCAAGTACGTATGCAGCTGCTGTGCTACCTGCATCTGACTGAAAATTACTTCTAGAACAAACTTTTTGAAGAATATGACGAACTTTGGATGAAATGCAATGCAGTAAGTATATTCAAAATACACTAGCGGTCCGGCTTCGCACGAGTACAATTCTGACTAAAGTGTTTCTCTACTATATTATGCATGTAATACTCTATTTATTAAGAGAGACCGCATGAACAGCCGTTGTGTAGTTCTAAAAGGTATATTAGAAACAGACAGCGGGAGGCGACTTTGTTGTATACGGTAAAATAGGGGTCATTGGAATAATCAAATTCAGGATTCTTGGATCTGTAATTCAATAACGAAACTACCTTTTAAAACTGCCTAATTTCTTATTTCAAGCATTCCAAACAGGTCCTCCATTTACATATAAAACGGGGAGCTATAAAACCGTGGGGCTTATTCAAACTGATTATAAACATGTCGGGCGGCTGGTTATTTTTTTATGAGTCTTATCATCATCATCATCAGCTCATACTTTCTTTGGCCTCTCCAATTGCACGCCACTGTGATCTGTTTTCGGCTTCTCGCATCCAGCTTCTGCCAGCCATCTTGCACATACTAGTCCACCTTGCCTGAGGGCGTCCTACACTCCGTTTGCTGAGACGCGATCTCCACTCGAGAACTCGTTTGCCCCAATGGTCAGCGGTTCTATGGCTAATATGGCCGGCCCACTGCCACCTCAGCTTGCTAAAACTATGAGCTATGTCGATGACTTTAGTTCTCTGTCGGATCACTTCATTTCATGAGTCTTATACTATCATATTAATGATATTATTGGGTTGGGATACACGCAATATATGCCAGTATTGCGGTTTTTTTTTTATATCAGGCTAGTCTGCGATGTTATCACAATACTAATTGCGCAAAAACCTTGTTTGCCGGAAAGCCGTACTAAATGCTCTAATTTCAGCGGTTTTGAGTGCATGATATTTGCATATTTAAATTATTGTGTTTCAACATGTAAGTAAATTGATATGTGGAATTAGAACAATAAGAAAACCGTTCGTCTCGTGTCGATAAATTTGTTTTCGGCAACGACCAAATTATTTTGTTATTATAGTGATCGCAGCTTGTGGTACTGTGCCGTGACTGTTACGTCATTCAAGCGAATAAATGGACACGAAACAAGTGATCGTTTTCTTAGGCTGGTATTCAGAGTCGTAAGAAGAAGCTGATCCAAGTCTCAGAACTGCCCAAATTCCTTGTAATCTCTCAGTAAAGAATTCGTGTTGAGATACGTATTCGTAACTCAGAGAGATCCGAGTTTGAGCCTCGCTGAGGCGCTCTAGTGTAAACTCAGAAGCAACGACTCTGAATATCATCCCTAAGACTGAGTCGTCCTGCAGGCCTAGCACACGCGTCAAGAAAGACACGACATAGAAGAAATACGCTCTCTGATTGGCTGTTATGTCACGCTTCCCGCGACGTAGCTTGTTTCAACAAATCGCAGCGCGTTATATGTCTTGTAATTTCTTTCTTGGAGCACTTTGCTAGGGGTGCTGGGACAGGAAAGTTATTGTTAAGTTTGGTGTGTTGTTACCAACATTACATACCAATTTCTCGGCTGAAGAGTCTAGACACTTTGAGATTTTCCCCACATTGAAGTATTTAACAATTGGCACATATTTCAGCAAGAATTTCGCAGTTTTTGTGCTTAAAAATAGTAGTAAATTGTACTTGAGTACCGTTTTTAATATCTTTTGAAAAAGATGCGCTAATGCGGATATTTAACAAATTGTCAGGACTCTGTCCTTTTTTACAGGCAGAGCAAGAAAGAAAAGGTGACACTGATGCCTTTATTATCCCGTTGGCCAAACACATGAACTTTTTCAACGGTTCCACCTTCACATTTCGACTTTGTAATTAAAAGAGACGACAAAAGATGGTTTCTTTGCCCGTATTGTAACAAACAGACGATTTCCTAACAAGTCAACAAGTTTCCGTGCTAATTACACCAAAATTATGTCAAGCAGCAAGGTTAAGAGCTTCATGTGCATTTTTGTAAGGTTAAAAGTAATTGATAACCAGGATATATTGACCTAGAGGTTAATACAAAAGAGCCTAGCCTGAATGTCTTCAATGGTTTGTCTACCGCCATGTTGCGAGTGCAGCGAGTAGCAATTATACTATTGCGATATATTTTAAAGTTCAGTGCAAATAATTTCAGTTGTATTCATAAACTTGGAAAAGTTTGATAAATGAACATTCACAAAATACGGTGAAAGCTAACTATTTATTTCAATTAATAGGAAGTCCCGTACTGCAGCACTGTATATATAATAGTAATGTACTTAATCTCGAATGTATTATTTAGATACAAAAATAGCTTAAGTATACAAATGCTATAGTTTTTGATGAATTACGTGAATTGTGATTGTATAATTATGTTTGTGGCTACATCACGAGAAAATACGAACTACGAACCATTTTTTGCTCAAAATGGTGCAAATCCCGTACTGATCTGCCCCCCTAGCAAAGCGTTCCAAGAAAGAAATGACAAGACATAGCAGGCACTGCGATTGGTTTAAACAAGCTAAGTCGCACGATGTGTGACATAGCAGCCAATCACAGCCCGTATTCTATATCTTGTCTTTCTTAACGCGCGTGGTAGGGGTGCTGAGGACTAAGGAGGGTAAAAACGTTATTTTTGACGTTATGGTTTTAAAGCGTGGTTTTAGTATTTTATATAGAACTTAATACTGAAACTACGCAAATTAAATCGGGGCCTCTACTAGTAATAAATATTGTACTCCAAGAAAACCTGACCCATAAAATTCCTGTCTTACATGATCTAGAGCGAAAGCTGAATACTTAAACGCAATTGGATATTGAGGTGGGTAATAGCCGTGTAACTGCCACTGACTGCTGCGTAGTTATATGCGGTTTACGCATGAGCGAGCATTAGGATATGGTCCGGAGATGTTATTCTACACTACAGCCAAAGACAACTAGGAAAGGGACTGACAATTGTGACCAGTTTCAATAACCCACCTTATTGATAGTCGATCGTTCCTTTCATATATTTTTACAGATCGTAAGGCGCGAATGGGGTGCGTAAACGTACCCATAACGCACAATATCGGAATTATCTTCCATGCTTTGAGTGCAAAAGGGATCAGCGTCTTTTTAATATATTCACAATCGTAGCAGTTAGAGCTCCGCCAGGCTTTTATCACAAAAATATTTTTATTTTTAGTTTTAACTATATACCAGTTTGTACTCTTTGTTTTGTTTTTTTATAGACATCTACACACTACTCTGTTGTGAATAAATAGAGTTTAAGGTTGATACCCATAAATCAATGTAACTAACATTGCGATGTTGTGGTATATCAAATAAATGTCAGTGAAGGACGTTATAGAACGTTAATTTAAAATATATATATACACTTCACGCCTTTTAATCCCAAACGTTAATTACTTGTGTGATAAATTATATTAGGGTTTTAATCATTATATTTCAAGAACAGCATATTTTACAGAGTACCTTTAGCTTATTGAACATTAAATGTGTTATTTATGTAGGACTACAGTAAAAAAAATAGTGAGTGGTGAACGAATAGTGGGACAAAACCCATCTAGAGGTTGCTGGACAATCTGTAGCGATGGCGTGCAGCCACAATGATTTAATGTATTTTGATCGCCTCACACTACTAGAATATTATAATAAAGTGATAACAGAAAATCTCTATTCTAACAGAGTTTACAAAGATTTAGTAAGTAATGGCGACTTTCTCCATATTGACTAGTTATTAAATATTACGTACAACTTGTCGCACTATGCCAACAATATAAAATTTACTTACAGGACATCAATGTCGACTTTTTAATTTTTTTTTATAACTTACAAAGAGTAGAAAAGTTGGCATATAGCATTTTGACATTGGAAACAAATAAAGAATAAGTTTTGAGCAATTGTTGGAAATAGTTCGCATTCATTAATCTCCTGTGAGTAACTTTTAAAATGTTGGCATAGCGGAACAAGTTGTACGACATTTTTAATAAGTAGTAATTCAGGCGCAAAACGTTGCAGGGATTCCCCATCCTGTATATTTCAATAATAGCGACCCATAAGTGCTTCGTACGAGTTCTCAGTGTTCATCTACTGTATTATGCATATATACCTACCTATACATATAATGTATACTAGCCGTGTGGTGACGGCGAATAGAATACATATGTCACCACCCCAGCCAAACTTTTCCCGTCATGGGGGTCGTAAGAGGCGACCGAGGGAGCTCTACAGAGAACGGGCAGCAGCGCTCTCTGTGAGTTAAACCACAACACCACTGCGATCGCCAACCCGCCTGCCAAGCGTGGCGATTACTGGCATTTCACCCCAAATGACAGTTCTCATTGGGGGAGGCCCTCGTCCAGCAGTGGACGTTATGTGGCTGATGATGATGATGATGATACATATAATCCTTTCTCATGAATCACACTGTCTATTACAAAAATAAATCGTATCAAAATCCGTTGCGTGATTTAAAGATTTAAGCATATGTACGTACGGACAGACAGCGGATTCCGACTTTGTTTATAGTATGTACTTACCTATTGATTTACTTACCCAGTATTTTTAAAAGCATAAGTATTATTTTTTAATTTGCGGTACAAAGCCTCATAGAAATGCGGATGATAAATTATGTCACGGAAACAAACACAGACGCCGAGCGAAACTTTCTTTTATACTAGGTACACATTGATTTATAATAATTAATCTGACAGCTTTACTATTATTAAGATTAGCGTCAACATTCTTATGCCGTACGTCGTACTATAATGATAATAATCCCCATGAATATGAATGTAACTTTGATACACTTTCACGCGAAAACTACTTAATCACCATGAAACTTTGCACCTACCAATTTTATAGAAGATAAGAGTAACATAAATAAAAGTAAAAAAATATATTAGTATTCACTTCACGCTTTTTAATCTCAAAGCGAGGTAGGCAGAGGCACTTGCTAAGTAAATACCCACTGTTCACCAAGCAAGCGTATTTAACCCAACGTGACAGGGTTCACACACATTATGGTGTGCGGGTTTCATCACAATGTTGTCCTTCACCGTACGAACATCGCATTGCGTACATAGTCTCTGAAAAATAGTCCCATTGGCACACGTCCAGTAGCCGCAAGTCAAAGTATCCAACCAACTAAACCACAGACGCTCAGGCAGAGTAACATAACTATATGTATTTTATCCGACCATTCCCACGGGAACGAAATACACGGAGGGTAACTATGCTGGGTACAGCTAGTCCTACCATATTATATTAATTTTATGTTCGATTACCCAGCACTGCACCCCGAGTTTAACCGCTAGCCTTCATGGTCGTAGCGTGATGTTAAATTGTCTAAATATAACCTTCTTTAGTAATTGGGCTGCCCGGTATAATAATTTAAAAAAATAAGACTTCCAGAAATTAATTCGCTATGTATGATTTTTTTATTATTTCAAGCCAGTGTTTAAACACCATCCGGTCTAGAGTTAAGAAGCCATTTACGTATCTAGGTTACCTATGAGCATGCTATCTTCTTATAGTTACCTAGTTTGCACAAACCATAGCTGTCCACATCTCAACATAACCTAACCCAACGTCATAGGTAGTAAGGATTTTTTTTCATCTATATATGTATATAAAATAAAGTCGTGTTAGTTACTCTATTTACAACTCAAGAACGGCTGAACCGATTTGGTTGAAAATTGGTGGCGAGGTAGCTTAGAACCGGTAGACGGACATAGGATATTTTTCGAAATCGCGGGGCGTCCACTAGTTGAAAATAATAATTAGTAGCATAGTAGGTAGGGTTTAACCACCGTCCTACCAGGGACCTCAGTATACTTGTCGCTCTGGCACCGTAGCGGCTGACAATGGGCGTTGCTAATTTCGTTACTTTCATTTCACTGTCGTCTTTAGTAAAACAGAGATCCACATCGTTTGCCGCTATGATGCCAGAGCGAATCAACTACAAATATAGCAGACTTGATCCCCAGGTTTCGTGCAGCAATACGGTCTACCATCGAACACGTTTGACTCCGATATACCTGTCCACACGTGACTTCAAGACGCCCCGACTGTAGGGAAGAATACCACCACAGAAATTATTTCTGTATCACTCTGCATAAGTATTAAAAGTTTTAATGTAATTTCAGTTCGCGTTTCATTACAAAAATACCCTGTATAAGTCTAATCAATCAAAATAATAACACATTACACAGCTAGAATCCAATTTAATTTACTTATAGTAATTTGTAGCCATGGACATTAAAGTGTTGAGATCTTACATTTAGAACTTTAACCTATTCTCCGGGTCAAGGCAGATGTTGATTAAGTCAGCCAATGTAAAGAATAAAACGAAACCATCAAAAGTAGCACTAATTAAACTTTATTACTAATTCCAACAACTAGTCGCAGCGCATAAAATTGATAGACAATCCCGAATAAGTATAGCATCGCCACTTGCACACATTATTATCTTATCTGCCTTCATCATATCAGCCTATTTATACCCTAGTGGATCACCAGCAAGGTGCAAATCTGGTTAAGACGGAGGGTACGCTTTGGCAGAAGAAGGCACAAGCGATCGTTGCGTCTTTGGGAAGGCCTATGTCCAACAGTGGATGACAGTCTGCCTTGCCTACTAATAAAATTAGTACGATTCAGACTCTACTCCTGTCACTTTTTGACGTTCGTCAAATTGACGATTTGTGAAGAGGATACGCTGAACGCGCTGTATAACGTTATCTTAATTATTTGTCCTTTTTTTTCAGTAGTTCCCACCTACACACATCAAAAGTGTCTAGGGATTTTAGAAGATTGCAATCAAGAATATATTTTACAAAAACTGAATTGATTCATAATTTATTCAAAGTGTGGTGATAAGTCATTGATACAGGCATGGGGAAATTGTAGGAGACCAATCCAGAAGATTAGATTTGATTTAAATAAATTAGATTTTTTTAGAGCTTTAAAATTAAATGTTCTTGATCCCTAGA
>SJJU01073108.1:0-10224 GCA_012932125.1 Conopomorpha cramerella | reverse complement strand
TTTAAACGCGACATTTGACTTTGATTTCCATTAGAGCACACGAAAATAGACGTTAGGCTTTTACGCACACTATGCCCACAACGGCCGTAATTGCCTAACAACGCGTGGCCAGACGTTCGTAATGGAGAATATTGTCCAGTTATGCGTTTGACAAGTTTATAGCTTGATAATATTGTATGAAGTAAATCGGGAACTATGACCAGTATCTGCACTTGGTTTACGGTACAGCTGCGTTTGATTAGAGGTCGAGGGTCTCAATACATAAAGAAACATTGTTAACCCTTTATTTGGCATTTTGCATGTACTCTCATCGGCCTTTACTAATGAACATTAATATGACATTATATTAATTATAATTAATTATATAGAGAGAGAGAGAGATATATAATTTAATCGCATCACAACAGAAAACACACAACAAATTACAGTAATAAAATAAGAATGAAAAATTTGGTGGAATATAAAATACTAGCCTTCTTCCGCCAATCGTCGTGGCACGACTTGGAGGAGGCTTATGACTAGCAGTGGACGTTATACACTAATGTCCACAGCTAGACAATGTTTGAAAGTACGTAAGTACTTACGGTCTGCCAAGAATACGGGTTTTACATACGTAATTCATGAATGATATTCATAGACTTCTCTTAGACAATGTGTTTCTTTTTCGTTAGAAAATCAAAAAAGGTGTTATAGTTTGTATGAGATACTGAAACTACGCGAATAAAATCGCGGGGCGTCCACTAGTTACAAATATAAACAGTTACAACGGAAACGTTGCAAATGGCGACCTTATCCCTCATTTCTTCCAGGTAACCTAATTTAAAGATTAAGGAACTTAACAAAGTATTAAAATTACAAATAACTAAATATTTAATTTACTAACAAACTTACATTCTAGTATGAAATAATCATTTAATAGTAAATAAATATATAAAATCGCAGAAAAACTACAGTACATACATAATTGCATTAGTGAATTCGTTCACTGACCAAATATGCAAATATATCAGTTCCGGATCTGGACAAAGTATTGCTAATAAGTGGTACCCTACTACTATGTACAGCTACATCAACTTTATAACTCAATATTGTTTACCGGGTGTATAGGCGCGAAAATAACCAAAGACAAGCTCGAGCTTACCTTTGTTATTTTACTCGACGTTTCGTTATTTTCGCGCCTATACACCCGGTGAACAATATTGAGTTATAATGTCTGTGCGCGTTTCATTAAAAAATGATGATACATCAACTTTATTCTCCGGGTTATCTTATTTTAACTATACTAAAACGGTTCACCAAAAAGTATCGCTACTTTAAAACTGCCAAACCTTTTCTTGGCAATCTCAATCAGAGCGTCGATTGACTCGAGTTTTTCCTCGCTCGGGCGAAGTGGATAAGTGTACTCGGATCGGGAAGGGTTAAGGAATAGCAGCCATTTGTGCCAAACTTGTGCCGGCGTCTGGGGCCGACGTTGAGTTAGTGTTGGGCGTGACTAGATGAGTTGGCTCGCTCATAATTCTGCAGCGTCGCAATCGATTAGCGTTCGCGATGAATCGACTTGGAACGTTCCGTTCTGCAACTTGGATATGAACCGACAAATATCGTGTGGATGAAAATATGAGTTTGTTACGGTTGCGTTTGGTAGTTATGGGTCCAAGATCGGTTGTAATCTTGAATGCCAAATACAATACAAAATACAAAAATGTTTATTTCCATTAACTTAAGTTACATTTTTACTTACAAGTTACCTTACTAACAAATATGGATTTCTGTCTGATGCAAATAAATAAAAAAAAATATCTATTAGGTAAGAGACCTTCTTGTAAGCATTAATGCCTGTATCAGAAGGACCCGCTCTTTCTTAAATAAAGTTAGTGAAGCCAAATGGTGTGGGAATGTTAAAATTTAACAATTATGGGTGCCTATTAGAAAAATAATGATAGGTTATACACCGGACTGTCATGCTGGTTAGGGATAACTTTTCTATAGTATTCGTACTGATAAATTTATCTTTAGTAATGTAAAAATGTCGTATAATAAGTTTATTAACACACTAACCTACCTTAAAATAAACTAATTAAAAAAAACAAACGAGGTCACAAAAATGAATTTATGCACCTATTTTTATTGAAAAAAAAAACCGTATGTCCATTAAAAGACCTCTAAATTATTAAGAGGAGACTCCGCCGTCAATTTTCATAGCGCGTTTACGATGGACGTCATCTCCCATCACATCCTCAATTAAGTGTACTTTTTTTTTCCTTTCTCGCGCCATTTTTCACAAAAACTGCCAGTCATTGTGGAAAAAAAAGGAACTGTCAACGAATTACCCGCCATATTTTCCCGCCGCTCGTTCGTCTGGAACCGTGTGACACGGCGGCGGTTTGTGAGCTTTATCAGTGTTTGTTCAGTAGTATTTTGACATTTTATACAAATGGGGAAGAACATTCGTGAATAACTAGATAGCGATAGTTTTGCTTGACCCAGAACTATACGATTAGATCCATTGTCACTATATCATTTTTTACGTCTGAAGAGACTTGATCTTTTCACTCTATTAGGTATACTGACATTATCCCCGCTACCAATAAACGCAGTGTAACTTATACCGAAGTTATGTCAGGTCTACTGAAACTGGTTACTCCTTATTTGGCATACAACTGACAATTTAAGCTGAGCTTGTTATAATGTCAGACTAGATAAACCCGTTTATTGATAAAGCCCTAGGTTTTTTATAGTTGAGTTCGCTTTTAAGATCTATTCTATTGAAAAAGATGTATTAATGTAGAAATGTAACATGCTCTCGTCTGTGGTCCAGTTGGTCAGATCCTTGACTTGTAACCGGGAGGTCGCCGGTTCTAGTCCGGCTACAGGACGTATACCAAACTTTTTCAGAGGCTATGTACGCAACGCAACGCTTGTGCGGTGAAGGACAACATCGTGATGAAACTCGCATACCACAATGTGTATGAACCCTATAACGGCGATGGGATCACCCCCTGTCACATTGGGTTAAATACGCTTGGTGAACCGTGGGCATTTGTTTAGCAAGTGCCTCAGCCTACCCCGCTTTGGGATTAAAAGGCGTGAAGTGTTGTTGTTTTACAAAGTAACTATTGTCCACAAAGATTGAAATAGTAACTCCGTTCTACCGTCCATAAATAACGTAGATAATTCCATAATGTTTCTTTTTTGTTTTTCCTGGTATCAGCCAAGTAATTAGTATTCCTCATCACGTAGCGCGTAGACTACGGACGTGCTACGCTGCTACGGGCCGTATCTATAGTCGTGAACGCACCTACTACGGCAGATTTATCACGAAAATTATCCTATAAATGTGGAATTCACTGTCACAGTGACGCATTTATTGCCGGGAGTTGTAAAAGTGACGTAACTTTGTCAAAGCTTGTAGGTACGTGCTCGCTTTTATGTAGTCTCCTGGTTAAGCTCTGTTAAACCCAAGGTTTAATTAGTCAAAAGGATTTTTATTACATCTTAAAAGGCGAAGGGAATTTTTACTAAAACCCAAGCAAGGGAATTGTTAATTTTCCTTAAACAAAACGAATTTACTTCAACAGTTGCAATTTTACTCACGCGTATAACAGTCTTTGTTGGGCAATTAGGTACCACTCTCCGTAGAATTAATTAAATCCAAATAAACAAATGGCGTTCCTGTTCGATTCCACCATCCATGGCGTGTGCCAATTGGAATTTATTTAGAGAAACATTGGGAGGAAAAACTCGCATTCCGAAAGTATGCAACCTGCAAAATGACTAGAATTAAATGTTCTACTTAAGCATATAATAACGTATAGAAAAACTGCCAGGAAATTGAGGGCTAACTTTAAATGTGTTTCAGTTAAAAACTGTAGAAAAAATAACAGTCATGATCCACAGCAATAATGACTTTTCTCTATGAATCTATCTTTATTAAAAAACACCTAATCAATTCATAGTGACTAATCCCGCAATTTTTTCCCCTTAATTGCAGAAACAGGTAGGCTAATTTGTAAACAGTAAGTAGTGGTAAAATAATATTTCCTAGCTATGCACCTATTGCTTCAAATAAATTATGAATATACATTCTCGCATGTAAATCCATCCTCATGTCTTAGAACTAAGTGAGTGGAGATCGCCACAGGACACATATAGAGCAGATCAGGTGATGTGTTATCGGAAGGTGGCGTAAAAATACGCTACATTGGCGAACATGTGTGAATGTGGAAAAGGGGTACGTCAGGATCGTAACAAAAAAAGACCTGCGTTTGCTGACCCCCTTTGGGAGTCACACGTAAAGTACTGAATTAGTTATTGGTTTTATTAATTTATATCTGAACAGAAAATCATACCCCGATTCATTAAATCCCAAAGTTTTTTTTAATGGTCCGCAGAGTCGTCGACGTTCGTCCGACTTGAGAAGAAATTAAGAAAGAAGCATAAAATTATAGGGTTTTTTTATGTAGTTCAACTTTGTATGCCGGTCAAGTTTTTATTTCTAAAATAATGGTTCAGTTTTCTGCTGCAGACGTTTCAGAATTTAAAAAAGAACTAGGTACTTAGTGCTCGCCTGAAACGTTTGGACTTTGTTGGGTTTTATAGAATTATATTATGGTTCATATATAATTTATTCGGTAGAGACAATAACAGAATGTTATACCTACTGGGTGATACTAGGGACGAAAACTTTGATTTATTCTCAAAGTTTTCGTCCGTAACTTTGAGAATAAATATTTTCATTTATCACTATTCGCATCCACTACCACACACATTTTTTTTTAACGCAATGAACAAGCGTTTGTCCACCATCCTGCCTGATATTAAGCAGCGATGTGGACTACGATGGAACACACTTGTTCATTAGGTATCTATTTGCCCGCGATTTGAAGACCTTCAGACTGTACTGCGCAGGAAACACAGTCTCCGTCAAGTCATTCCACATCCTGGCGGTTCGCATATTCGCGTTCGATTTTTAGAAAAGTCTTTGATGATTTGATGTATTTTATACAAATTACGTTTTCCAGGAAAAATGCGTTTTAAATCTTTAAATATGAATCAGAAGCTTATTATAGTGCGATGATTTTTATACGATTTTTGTATTTCCGCTTATCTCGAATTTAACTTGAATGGGTTAAAATTAAGAGTTAAAATGGTGGTCAAACGCTTGTTCATAGTGCATTAAAAATTCATATATGTATATATAATTCATACGTTTACTTGATAAAAAAATGTCCTAAATGTAAGTAAAACACTCTTCCATTTACATATGTACCTTTTAGTGTGATCATATTCCACGTTCTAGTTCATTATTTAGTTAATTCTCTTTGGTGACTTTCAAAATGAGTTAAATCGAAATACAAAGCAGTCAAGTATGCTCTAATTGCTATTATACTGTACGTGCTTACTTGACGAACCCGTTGCTGTAGTGGTCAGCATTTCTGCCTCTATTCCGTAAGGTCGCGTGTTCGATTCCTACCACTGACAAGTACTTAGGTGATGAGCTTTTAAGACCTTTTTTTCATATTAGTATGTATATATAAGAAAATAATGTATTTAAGTAAGTATATTTCGTTGTCTTAATTCCATAACACAATGGCTTTAGCCACTTTAAACCCACTTACGCCTGGTGGTCATTAGCGACACACTTGATATAAAAATTATAATAAGTGATTTGAGGGTAGTTGCATATTATGCTACTTCTTTGTTCAACAAAAGGGTCAGTCAAGTTTATGTTTTTAGTGAATGGTGTTAGTTGTTTTATCATATTTAGACAATTTTGGAGTAAAAAAAATATACAAAATTTAACATGAGTGGTATAAGGTATGTACTTTTAATATTTTTCTCTAGGGTAGTAATTTATCATTGAAATTATCATTCCTTGGGTGGGTTCCTATTACTACAAACATTGACTTAGTCATTTCCTCCAAATGTAACCATGTTATTGCAAAATAAACATCACCGTGTCGTTTACGACACAGTAGTAATATTCACTACCGTTATTCTTATATTCCAAGTTCTCTTTCAGATCGGCTTTTCGTAACCTGAACTTACATGAAATCATAGAGGAACTTGAAAATAATGATGAATTGGAGATTCCGAAGAGTTACGAAGTTGGGGACTGAAAGCCTCAGGTACTATTCGCGAAAACAGGTTGTCTAAGTGCCCCTCCCACAAAATACTGAGATGAAAAAGTCAGATCGTGGTACTTACAAGTATAAGACAGCCAAAGCTGAAAATATCATTGTCTGTAAATGGAACGACAATAGTGTCGTTACTGTGGTATCTAACGCAGAAAACGTTACGCCTATCAATAAAGTAAAGAGGTTCTCTCAACAAGCAAAAAAATATGTACCAATAGGTCAACCTAGCATGATAAAAAAGTACAATGAAAATATGGGGGGTGTGGATCGGTCCGATCAAAATATTGGCTTGTACAGTACATCTGTTCGGGGCAAAAAATGGTACTTCACACTTATATGTCATGTCTTAGATATGGCCACCCACAATGCCTGGCAACTATACAGAATGGATGGAGGGGGATATGGACCACTTAAAATTTAGACGATTTATGACGGTGACCATATTGCAGAGGTCGAATAAAGGTGTTCGTAAGCCTGGGCGCTTATCACAGAAAATGTCAAAAAATGAGCGGTATGATCACAACGGCCACCTAATCAAGCACAGAGTAAATCGTTTGCGATGCGCTGTTTGCCATCTCAGTGCAAACTTTTTTTGCATGAAATGTAAAGTTACCCTACACCCTAAAAATTGTTTTCAATCCTATCATACAGAAGAATAAGTAAATAACTATTTTTTTATACAAAGAACTTTTTTCACTGCATAAAAAATTACTATTTCGATAATTGGTTTAATTTCTATAACTACACTATTTAGGCAACAATGGTAGTGGATATTACTACTGTGTCGTTAACGACACACCATTTTCCGGCTTTTCCGAGATAAACAGATTTTTTAAAATATTTTTCCCATGTCGGTAATCCTTAAATAGAGACCTCCTAGAAAAATCTTATTGATACGAAAAAAAATGTATATCCGTAACAAGTGGGTAATATGGAATAAAGCAATGTGTGTGTTGCTGTAAAATATTTATAATTTACAAGTGGACTCGGCAGACGTTGTCCTGTCTTAACTATTAATATGAATATAATAACCTCCATGGTGGCCTGTGCCCAGCAATGGCTGTCACGAAATATAAACTATCCTATCTCTCAAATTGGACGAAATTACATATAAATGCCAACTTTTGTGAATATCCGTAGCCTTGGTGAAGAGTTCATTGGGAACAAACATCATGACAGTGGATTTCTATATATAAAGATTTATGATGTGTATAGCTTTACTTCCCCTTAACTTTTTTTTAAAGGCGTTTATATAGAGTGAAGCTATAAAGCGCGTAGCTGTAAAAACCCGCGACTGTACCGAAGGTTATTTTCCCTCGAACGTTGTCTGTCACATAAATTCCTTGCCGCGAATGAGCATGATTTATCCATCACATAATATTATATGACGCGTGATACTGAAGTGTATTCAAGCTCGAGGTAATGGCGCAATAAGTATTTGTACATATATTCTATACCTACAGGGTGTCCCAGAAGTCGACGTCAAGCCGGAACCGGATGGTAAAGCACAACTCACAGCAGTTATCAGAAAAATATTGAAAAAAAATGATGAGCGTCTGTGGTCCAGTTGGTCGGATACTTGACTTGTAACTGGGAGGTCGCGGGTTCGAGTCCGGCTACTGGACGTGTATCAATGAGATTCTTTTTCAGAGCCTATCTATATACGCAACGCAACGCTTGTACGGTGAAGGACAACATCGTGATGAAACCCGCACACCGTAAGGTGTGTGAACCCTATAACGGCGATGGACTCACCCCCTGTCACGTTGGGTTAAATACGCTTGGTGAACCGTGGGTACTTGCTTTAGCAAGTGCCTCTGCCTACCCCGCTTTGGGACTAAAAGGCGTGTGTGTTTTTTTTATAAACAAAAACAAAAAAAAAATCCTTAGTGAGATAAAACATGATTCAAAATGGCATAACTAATACCACGAAAGTAATCAATTTCTTTAATACAAACTCACACCGAAATAATAGAAATAGTAAGTCTATAACTTGGGTAAAGTGAAATTAAGCATAGAAAATTCTAGAAATTCTGCATTATTTTTGAAACGGCAAATAGAACACGCCGGCCGGCGGCATCCAGATAAAAATAAATATAGCCCGGTTAGGTTAGAAACGGTTTTTAGCAAAAAAACTAAATAAAATACAAAAATAATAATTTTGGCATAACGGTGTAGAAAAACATCTATCGAAAGCTTCACTTAAATAAATTATCACAGAAAAACATTTACTTTTTAATTTCTTTCATACATGTTGTCCCCTAATACTCGGACGCAACGTCAATATTTTATACAAAACAATAATAGTTATTAAAAACACGTCTCGTTGCAAAAACTCACCTGTGTTTGCCGGCAATTCACACACACACACACACTAAACACAACAGCGTCCATACACAAGCGTACTCGAGCGTTTAATCACCGTACGACACCATTGCAAAGAAGCCGGTATAGTTATCAACACGAGCAAATGTCCAAACAACACGCTGTACATATCATTGAAACTTTATTGTTTATTTGTAATAGATAATACAGGATGTTGTGTGTTTTTGGGCGCATGTCGTGGGAGATGGGAAGAGCAGCGGGCGGCGGCCCCGTGTTCGCCGCCGCACTGATCAGTAATCGTTTGGAGGGAGGCTGCGTGGGTCTGAGGCTCTGCCCTCCCCCCCTACCCCCGAGGCCCCCGCACCACACCCCCGCGCGTAGTACCCGCCTCAGCGCAGATGCGATGCTACGATCTGGTTTTGGTGAATGGGGGAAAACTATTAGCGAAATAAAGGTGATTAATAGCTTTTTTTTATTGGCATTTTCGGCCAGCGCGTGTAGTAATGTACTGCTGCGGAAACGAACTAATATTTACTTTATTATGTTATACATAACTTATGATATACTCTATGTAGTATTTTTATGAAGTCAAGGATTCCAATTTTGAATTCGCTTATGTGATTTTGGAGGGTTTTATTGAAGTTTATATGGAAAGCCTCAGTGAGGCTAGTGAAATGGTGACATCAGCTTGTACCATCTGTTTACACACTCAATGCCAGTATCTACGAGAAGCCGAAACTTCAGGGGTGTCACGCGGCTATTAAATATTCATCCGCGGATTGTAAATTACTGAATTGTGTTTGAGAACAACACAGTTTTGGGCGCGATAAGGCATAAATTAATGTAGAATGAAATGCAAACAATAGTAAAATTTAACTTATTAAAATAGAGTTCATTGTCCCTTGTTGGTGAGTAACAGATTTAGTTATTTCGCAACGATCAATTGTTATTAGATGTAAGTAAGGTGTTAAATAATCGTCATAGTTAGATACTTGATAGTGTATTTAGTTAATATTGTTAGTTATCGGTACTTGGGAGTATATTAATGTTAAAAGCATTTACATAGACCGTAGATCATTGAAACTGTTTCCCTCGGTTCCTCTTAAGATTCAAGTATTATCAAGATTTGAAATACATAAATATGTACATTTAATTTATGTTTATTATAACTGTGTATGTAACCTGTTTTTACCCCCTTACCTATACTACAGTTGTACTCGAGAAAGACATTCAGCCCATGATACCAAACAACGTTCCCAAAGGAACCCCATGTCAAAAATCACTTAAAGAAAAAAGAACCGATTTCAACCAGAAAATAAAAGCTTTTAAAAAAATGACATATAATGTGGTTTTCTCATGGATGCCATTGTCGGAACTGAACCAAATTTATATGGGACCAAACGGAAAGCACCAGCTTTCGAATAAAAAACAGCCAAATCGGTTCACCCAGGCGAAAGATCTGAGGAAAAAATACAGACGAATTGAGAACCTCCTCCTTTTTTGAAGTCGGTTAAAAACAAAGTCGCCTCCCGCTCTCTGTCCCTATGTACGCTTAAATCTTTAAAAGCACGCAACGGATTTTGATGCGGTTTTCTTTAGCTAACATAGTGATTCCTGAGGAAGGTTTATATGTATAATACATGCATATAATAACAGAGAAACACTGTTAATAATTCAAAACAACATTTGCAGGTTCAGCTAGTATTATTATAAAGTGGCAATCAGATCGGTGAGTTTTTACGAAGATGTGGATGTTTTTGGG
>SJJU01073107.1:3530-15233 GCA_012932125.1 Conopomorpha cramerella | reverse complement strand
TAAACACAACACAACAACTACATTTTAAAACTATACTTGTACACTATAGAACTATACTTTACGACTTTCTTTATCGCAATTTTATTGACTCTAAAAACAGTTTCTTTTACTCAGCTATCCCTCTACGATTGAGAGATATTTAGATGTGTTGTTTACACAACATAATGTGTGACACAGAATTTTTGCTCACGAGTTCAGCTCTAGGCTATATTTTACTCCAACTGTTTGCAGTGCTGTTTATACTGAATGAAACTTCGGGGTACATCTATGTAGTACCTATGCAAAACTGTGCGTGCATCAATGTTGATTGACGGCAACAATTTGGATAGTAGTTTATTGATTACTAGCTTTCCGCCCTCAGCTTCGCCCGCGAGTATTTCGGTTATATTGCGATATAAAGGAATATTTTTGTTTTTCCTCGGGAATATGTTTTTTTTTCGGGATAAAAAGTACCCTATTATTTAAACCGGACTTCTAACTATACGTCTGCGAAATTTCAAAGCGATCGGTTCAGTAGTTAGGGCGCGAAAGCGTAACAAACAAACTCACTTTCCCATTTATAATATTAGTAAGATAAAATGTGTCAAGAGCCATTTTAAAAATAAAAACGATTGTGTGTGTGATTATTGTCCTCATAGAAGCCGGCGTAGAGTATGCCAAACAAGAATGTATGAAGAGATGTATGGATGAGGAAGGGGCGAAAGAGATTTGCCAGGATCCTGGCACCTAAAGGTCCATGTTCTCTGCCTGCCTGTCTGGGAAGTGGGCGTGACGGAAATGCTTCGGTGGGTTGGGGAGGATGGATAAAAAGCGATTAACGAAAGAGATTTAAATGGGTCATCTAAGGGGCCGGGTAAGTAGAAATCGCCCCATAAAGACATACATCGACCAGATTGATGATTTCCTGGTGGAAGTTGGTGTAAAATTACTGTACTCGAAACCGGAAATCATGCATGAAAAGATATGAATGTAGATGAAGCGAAAGGGGTATTTCAGTACCGTGACAAAATATGGAGATCTGTAATCTGTTTTTTAGGGTGACAGTAATTCTCTTCGTTTCTTAGCAAAATCTCTCCTAAGTTCCCAAAAAAAAAACAATAATGTCAGTCATGTATATAATTTCTCAGACCATGATTATGATGTTGAGAGCGTCTGTGGTGCAGTTGGTCGGATACTTGAGTTATAACCGGTAGGTCGCGCGTTCGAGTCCGGCTACTGGATGTGTACCAGTCGGTCTCTTTTTCAGAGCCTATGTACGCAACGCAACGCTCGTACAGTGAAGGTCAACATCCTGAAACCCACACACCACAAAGTGTGTGAACCCTATTACGGCGATGGGCGTAAACCCTGTCACGTTGGATACGCTTGGTGAACCGTGGGAACTTGCTTAAGCAAGTGCATCAGCCTACCCTGCTTTGGGATTAAAAGGCGTAAAGTGTATTTTATTTTTTATTATGATAATGATGATATTATTACTTGCACGAGTACTAATTTCACACAGAATAAAACCAAGTGCAGTCAAAATGTTTATGTATTTCGTTATGCAGTACAGTTACAGAAGAATAGCACAAAGCTTTATGAAGGCTAAAGGATGAAAGTTATGTGCGTTTTGTCACTTAAAAAGTACAAGTGAACGTTCCCGGTTCCTTTCAATCGAAGCGCCATTCCCGGGATTTCCCGGCATTCGACACTAGAAAATAATATTGCAGAATAGTTCCACATGGCCGCAAACCCCTAAAGAAAACAAACAAAAGACCCCGCTAAATCTTGCTACCAACAGATGAAGGCTGAAAGTCAATAAACATTCGAGACAGTTCGATTGAACATTCGAAATTTCAAATAATTTAAACTTCTATTCCACGCCATTTGATTGTTCGCAAATTCCAACCGTAATTCAGACCTTAAAGCATTTTGGAATATACGTCGCGTCGTAGACTAGAGTAGGCTTCGCTTTTAAGAGAAGCAAGTGAGTATGTCTTACTACATTAACCAAATTAACCATTAATACGAAACAGGCGTGATCACATTTAGATACGTTAAAAAGCTTTTGTAACTCCCGATGCAAAAAGAGGGATGTTTCACGTGTCAGTCTGTGTGTCGGTGTGTCAGATTTTAAACAACCATGTCGTGCTCTTTTATTTGATACCCCACTTGAACATATTTACTCAAGTTTCATTTTTCATCCACACTTTCAACATCCATAACTTTTGAGTGGGTTAACCGATAACGATCAAACAGCAAACAGCTTTCAAACAAAAAAAAGTGTAATAGCTTTATTAATTCGAGATATATGATGCCACAGATAGAAACACAGGCATAGACACACACACAGACAGACACATCAAACTTATAACACCCCTCTTTATGCGTCGGGGGGTTCAAAAGTCTCAATACTTGATACGAGTAGGGTTTTAAATAGGTACTTCTAGGTATCTACAATTACTTTATTCCACTCTTTGAAAGAAGGGAAAATGAAGAGAATCCTTAAATCTCTGTTCAAGTAACTTCTAATCTTCATTCTAGTCTTGTTCTAATCAAGAATGAGCCAAAGTATGGTGAAATCAAGGGACTGTTTGGGTTATAAGGGTTTCTTTGCAAATATTATCATGAAGTGTTTTCTAAAAAATCAATCTGTCAAAGATAGTTGAAAACGAAAGAGATGCCACTACTTTATTCTATGGTCTATGGGTTATTTTTTTAAGAAAACAACTCCTCATTAATGAGACGTGAGATAATTCAAGAAACTATAATAATCACACAAAATTAGATTGTGAACAATTGTCATTTTACAACAAAGCCTAACGAACAGCACACAATTTCAATTATTCTATTTTGTGAAAAGGATTATAGTACCGACAATAATGTATCCTATTTAGGACCGTCCCTATAGAATTAAAGGTTCTTTTATGGATAAAAATAAAAGATTTGCAGCCATCTTGTATTTACTTTTCGAATAATACTTTTATCTAACCTTCTTCGGCGAAGGGTCCAATAATAGTTGGGCCGGATTTTATTTGTCTTTTAGAAGGTTTTAATGGAAATAAAATCGTTAGAGACTTTTTTTATTGGGGAACTTTTCAACTGAAATTTCTGTCTCTTTTGAATCACCACTATCTCAGGCAAGGTGGACTGATGATAGGCGCAAGATGGCTGGCAGAAGCTGGATTCCAGAGGCCCAAAACAGGTAGTGTGCAATTGGTGAGGCCTATATGTCCAGAAGTGGACGAATATCGGCTAAAGACGAGTATTTTGAAAACCGAGGAAATTCCAAATTGAAAACTCATCATTCTCATCAGCCCATATTCGTCCATTGCCTCTCCAATTGTCCAACACAGTTATTTGTTTTCAAATTCTCGCATCCAGCTTCGGCCAGCCATCTTGCGCCTAATGAAAAACATAGGTAATCAAGGATTGGTTTGTTTGTGACAACTCAATCGTATTCTTTTAAAATTTTATAATATTTTTGTAATAATCATTCTTACACTGATTCCACTATGATGCAGCAAACAAAATCTATCTCATCATCATCAGCCACATGACGTCCACAGCTAAACGAGGGACGCCTCCTACGACTTCCATGATCATTGGGGGGAAATGCAACTGGAAACTCTAGTGGCATTGTAGTGTTGTGGTTTCTCTTACAGAGAGCGCTGCTGCCTCTGTAGAGTAGCCTCGGTCGCCTTTTACGACCCTGGGCTGGCTGAAGCTGGGCTGGGGTGGTGACACATGTTTTCACATTCTATTCGTCGTCACCGAGGTTGGTCCGAGATACGATGCCAGAGCCGTCGCAGAGGACAGCGCGGCGTGGCGCCATCTTGTAAAGTCCCTTTGTACCACTGGGGTACCATAGGACTTAAGTTAGTAAGAAAGTAATTCCTCGTCACCACATGGCTCATCTGGTAGTAGGAAAAAAAAACAGATGCGGTAAATTAGTTGCATTTTCATTTCAAGTTTATGACTCGTCTTCCATCTCGCTCCGTTATGGCATTTTGGTTTTTCAAAGATAACGACTTCGTGAGAAAATGAGAATCCATTTGCGTTTTGTCTGTGGCTTCGATAAAAAAAAAATCTGAAAAACGTACTCTAAGTATCAAATGTACACATCAAAAGTGTTTAGGGATCAAGAACACTTTTAGCTCTATAAAAAAATCTAATTTATTTCAATCAAATCTAATCTTCTGGATTGGTCTCCTACCTAATTCTCCATGCCTGTATCAATGACTTATCACCACATTTTGAATAAATTTTGAATGAATTCAGTTTTTGTAAAATATATTCTTAATTGCAATCTTCTAAAATGTAATTGATCCCTAGACACTTTTGATGTGTGTAGGTAAATTTTCCATCCTCTTGCCCAATGTATTACCCACTTTAAAGTACTCAGACCGAAAATAGTTCAGCCAAATGAACCCCAATCTCGCGTCATTAGTCAATACTTTCAAAATTAAGCATCTGAGCGGAGTGAGAGTGACGCAAAGGTTGTAAGCAAACACAGTCTAGAAATTTCCCAAACGAAATTACTTTAAGGGGAATGTGACTTTGATTTGTATTATTTCATTAATTTTATATTTAAGCGCGATATAGGAGCGTCTGTGGTCCAGTTCGTCGGATACTTGACTTGTAACCGGGAGGTCGCGGTTTCGAGTCCGGCTACTGGACGTGTACCAATGGGACTCTTTTTCAGAGCCTATGTACGCAACGCAACGCTCGTACGGTAAAGGACAACATCGTGATGAAACCCGCACACCACTAGGTGTGTGAACCCTATAACGGCGATGGGCTCACCCCCTGTCACGTTGGGTTAAATACGCTTGGTGAACCGTTGGCATTTGCAAGCAAGTGCCTCTGCCTACCACGCTTTGGGATTAAAAGGTGTGAAGTGTATTTATTTATTTTTTTATATTTAAGTTTTGTTTTGTTACCAAACTCGTCAGAAATGGCTTGTTTTCACCCGACTTTAAATAGGAGGTGATTCTGAATTCACTTGTTTGTCTATATACGTATGTCACATATAAAATCACAAATCAAAACACATGTAAAATCATTATATCTATTTAAACCGAACCGCATCAAAATGCGTTGCGTAATTTTGAAGATCAAAGCATACGCAGGGACAGACAGCAGGAGGCGACATTGTTTTTGTACTATGTAGTGCTGAAGACGCTTCCAAGATATTTTAAATTTAGAATTATGTATATTGGTACCAATAATTTGGCATTTAAGGAAATAAAAATACGGTTTATCATTGCTAGGTTATTTAATAACCTGCATTAACAACTTACCTGTCCCAGTCATACTGCGTGAAAAAGGACCCCGAGCAAAGGTCTTAGAAACGTTGTAAAATGGAGCTTTATTAAAATTGTTGTATGAGGACAGGGAAATTGATGATAACAAGCCAAAATCGTGTAAAACATTCAGTAGAGCATAACAAACCAACTTGAATTTCACAAGAAACACATTCGAAGATTCTGTATTCTCCTTAAGCAAACAACGCCATTGCTTTCAACTAACTCATTATTTTAACTCCTTCACTTAATTGAGACTGAACAAAATTTGTAACTATGCAAGTTTGTTTATATAGATTGGAATTTAATTAGTGACGCTTTGTGTATGGTTGAATGCCTCTGTCTACGTTTCGGAGTAAGTCAACTTACGCTGCATTCCAAATTTGAAAAAATTTCGCTGACAGAGCTCACAGAAAAAGCAAAATGTTGGTACTTTTCTGTCGGTCCAGTCAGAAGTGGCATAACTCGAGATATGCCTTTTTGGTTTTTTTTGCTTGATCAATGCATCGTAGAAAACAAAGTCGTCTCCCGCTATCTGTACCTATGTATAGTTATATCTAAAAACGGATTTCGATGTGATTTCCTTTAGTACATGGAGTGATTCTAGTTGGGTCAGTTGTAAAATAGTATGAAACAAAGTCGCTTCTCGCTGTCGGTCCCTGTGTATGCTTAGACCTTTAAAACTACGTAACGGATTTTGTTCCCGCTTTCTGTAGTAGATAGTGTGATTCTTAAAGAAAGTTTATATATATGATACATGCATATTATTAGCTTATTATTATTATTTATTTAGTTATGGCAACATGAGGAAGCATGGTGGTCAAACGCTTGTTCATTGTGATAAAAAAACATCTAATCTAATACTTTCCAAACAAAGTTTCACAGTAATGACAGTTCTCCGCCCGAAAATCTGTCAGAAAAACGTCAAAGAAAATTCCCCATTGTTTCATTGTCATCATGTAAAGTTTAATATTATTTATTGATTGAAGTAGACCTATGTATATACGTATATAATATTTGCATCTATTTTTTTTTCTCGTACATGTATGTATTATAATTATAAGTAGTCTAGTTATTAATATAATGTTTATGTACCTTTGGATGGCCCTCTCTCTCAGAGTGAAGGCAGAATATCAGTTCATGTCACAGGACTATGTGGCATCATGCTGAGCTGGAAGCTCATTTTCGTGAACAACTGCGGCATGCATCACTGTGTTAACTTGTTTATTTTAAATTATTTTATTGTTAATTATGTGTGTGTTGTATTTGTTTATTGGAAATACATTTATGTCTATGTCATTGTGATAGGTAACAATGGGTTCCAACCTTAATTTTTTTTATCACAATGAACAAGCGTTTGATCACCATCCCGCTTGATGTTAAGCAGCGATGTGGTCTACGATGGAGCACACTTGTTCATTAGGTACCCATTCATCCGCGACTTGAAAAGATTCTTGCCCAAACGTTAGGTGCGCATGTAATACGTCTTCTCCTAAATTCCCTAACCGCTATACAACCAGATAAAAGGCTTATTTGATTAACGGCGGTGACAGACGTATGGTTAATATATTACATTGGCTCTATAGGTATACGGGGCAAAGTAAGCTTTGTAGAAACCATCGTTCAAAGACCTCCTACGTCGTATAGATTCACTTGAAATGAAGTCCGAATTGTAAATTACTTATTGCTTAATATCTTAACTAGGAACAGCTAACCCTGCAATAGGGTAGATTGTGATAAATGTGGTCCCTTCCGGCCCAAACGCACCTCGAACTCATAATTGAATATAACGTACCTACCCCTATATTATTGCTTCATACATTCATACAGTCAGCTCATGATGAGAATCGATTTGCGAAAGACGGTTAAGAGAAAGTCGGAGTTTACCAAAGTTACTTTGTGTCGCTGTGAAAATAAAGTTGTTTTTACCGCCACCATTTTAGATTTAAACACCAATATAATTTCAAATTAAATAAATTATTATGTGCCACTACAATGTAGGTGGTACTATGCACAAAAAAATTTAAATTTAATTAAAAAAAAAAAGAAGAAATTATAGGTACAACACAATCGACAATTACTAAACAGTCTTACTTCAGTAGTTAGTTGATTTTACATTATGGAGGCTTAAATTAATTGATGACAAAATATCAAAAGATAAATAAATTAATAGATTTTAAATAAAAAATAACCGACTTCATCTAGTACCAGTTGCTAGCCCCGGTACGATTTTATTTACGAAGGGTCTGCCATCAACAAACATAGCCTCAGTATGGGACCGCATTTGAAATGTCTTCATTCCGACAAAAAATAATAATTAAAATCAATTAAGTTATCCGCGAACACGCATAAAATGCTTTGTAGCATTAAGTTCTCTTTTGTACAATTTAAGTGCAATAAAGTATTAAATAATCATAAAAAAACAACATATTATAATATGCGGTCAAATTGAAAAAGACTCTTTTTTTAAAGCAATTGTTGCTTAAAAACACACACACACACAAACAAGAAATTGAGTACATTAGATTACACATACTATGCATGTTAAATGTATCATTCCTGTGAAGTTCTGCAAAAAAGAGGCGTTTTGAAAAAATTGACACCGAAAATAAGTCATTGCATTAATAGTTTAAACCGGGTGTTACGACGCGAAATTAACCAAAGACAAGTATTCAGCTTACCACGACACATATGTAACTGTGTCGAAACGTCGGACAAATAACTAAGGTAAGCTGAATGCTTGTCTTTGCTTAATTTCGCGTCGTAACACCCCGTTTAAATCTATACTAATATTATAAAGCTGAAAAGTTTGTTTGTTTTGTTTGAAAGCGCTAATCTCAGGAACTACTGGTGCGAATTGAAAAATTCCTTTTGTGTTGAATAGATCATTTATCGAGGAAGGCTTTAGGCTATATAACATTATTAATATTATCTCCAAATTCCTACGGGAACGAAAAAATGCCAGTAACATCGCGCGGTGCAGCTAGTTATTAATATAACGTCAGTGCGCGTTTCTTTAAAAAAAAAATGATTTTAGTCATTGCAATCGACAATAGTTGCCTTTATTACACAGGCCGCAGATCGTCGTACCTTATTGGAGCTTACAAAAAGACTGCTAAGGTAAGCTAAAGTAGCCAAAGCACGTCTTGTGCACGCTCGTTTGGGTAACACGGTTCTCCGTGTTGTTTGTTGGGCATTTTGTTCTGGGCGAAACACATTAGGGTGTCGTTAGATGTAATCGCGGTACCCGGTCACGCTTTGCGTTCCCCGCCCGCCCTTGTGTAACGCCGGATTTATTCTGTCTGCATACCTTCGAACGTTGGGCTAGGGAACTGAGAAACGAAATCAATTAGCAAACATTTTTTTTGGCATTTAAAGGCACACGGTGTTACAGTTTCAGTTGGATTATAAAGACAAAATATTTAAAAATAAAATTTGGTGCGTTCTAGTCATTGGGTTATTCAAACCCTACAATATGAATGAATGAATAAATGCGTTTATTTTCCATAAGGTCATACATACAATATATAATTACAGTACATTGTTCTTAGATTAGGTAAGTATGTTATACAAAATTTAAATTCATACGATACCTGAACTAGGCAGTGGCTGTATCTCTTATGTACATACTATCCATAAATATAATATACAATATAAATAAGTACGGCATGAATAATTTACTGACATTTTTATAGGTACAATGTTTAATTTTTCGTCACTAGGAGTACACATGCACAATATGGGTCAAATGAAAGAGCTCGAAAAAATTTCAGATCAATCTGACAACAGGAAGCTACTTAAATTCCAATTACTAAATTTGACCCAGGAATAAATAAAAAAAACGGGGTAAGCTAAACTAAACCGTTTAAAAACGTTAAAATCTATGTCAAGACCAGAAGGTCAATCGCTAAGACACATTACTATAGTTATAATTTTGCGTCATTAATCTCCAAAAATGAAGTCACCAAAACCTTAGGATCAAAAGGACCCATTGAGTAGTTTTTGCGGAGTAAAAATACAAATATCTATCGAGCAAAAACGAACTTTTACGATTCAAATATTCCTAGACTGCTTTGGGACCGGAAAAATTTGTTGGATAAATCCCTTTGGAACCTCAATTATAACTTGGTCAAAGCCTTAGTAACAATATTGTATGTAAAGAAATACACTGTAGCAATAATTTTACGTGCTACAATACAATACAAATCTATACTAATATTATAAAGCTGAAGAGTTTGTTTGTTTCAACGCGCTAATCTCAGGAACTACTGATTCGAATTGAAAAAATCTTTTTGTGTTGAATAGACCATTTATTGAAGAAAGCATTAGGCTATATAACATCACGCTGCAACTATTAGGTGCGAAGAAATAATGGAAAATGTGAACAAAACGGGGAAAATTATTCATCCTTGAGGGCTTCCGTTGCGTGCGCTGCGAAAATAATGTATACTGGCAATACAATGTTTGCCGGAGCAGCTAGTTGAATGATATTTATTCATCATCATCATTAGTCACATAACGTCCACTGCTGGATGAGGGCATCCCCCCATGATTTACATGTTAATTTGGGGGAAGTACCAATAATCGCCAAGCTTGGTGGGCGGGTTGGAGATCGCAGTGTTGTTTTGGTTTAACTCACGGAGAGCGCTGCTGCCCGTTCTCTGGAGAGTTCCTTCGGTTGGGAACTCTCCAGAGTACGGGACGGGAAAAGTTGGGCTGGGGTGGTGACATATATATTATTCTGTTCGCAGTCACACGGCTTACATTGAATGTAAGTCTTATTTCTGAAATCAACCTCTAGTATCCAACACTTTTTGATGGAGTGTGTCCGGAATGCAGACAGAAAGCAAAGCATATGCCGTAAGTTTAAATTAAACACAATGGACATTGGAATGTTTCTTTCAATTTTATCAGCGCCTATGTCAGATACCGCTAGATTGTTTTTCTTATTTAAGTTGACTTAAGTAGAAATGTAAATATTAGGATATGATGGGGCTGACGTAGTCGGTCTGTGACTGAAATCCCTAAATTAATAAAGATTTTTAAAAAAAATCCTCTAGTCTGCGCTCCTTGTTTTGGCTATGGCCAAAAGAGGTATCGCCAAATTTTAATCAACGCTCGTAAAAGAGTTAAAAACATTTCCTGGCCGCACAGTAAACGACGTGCGCGGATCGAATAAAAAACATACTCATTATTGTGTAATTTCACTGTGAGCATAATCCAGTACAGTCGCGTACAAGCTGAGATGTAGTGTGAGCAGAGCTGACGTCGTATATGCGTTCTTACGTAGAAAGCTGCTGTACTTTTCACAAACTGTGTTGCACTTGAATAACATAATATAACTTAAAGAAAACCAGTGAAATTTGACATATAATGTGGTTCTCCACTGTCGGAACTGAACCATATTTCACCACTTACAAATAAATAAAAAAAACATCCATATCGGTTCACCCAGGCAAAAGTTCTGAGGTAACAAACATAAAAAATACAGATGAATTGAGAACGTCCTCCTTTTTTGAAGTCGGTTAAAAAGTAGACAAAGAACCTTCTGTCATCTACGATAAAGTAGTAATGGTTCGTCGACGTTATTGACGTGAACGAAACGACACCGTTTATCGTACGATAAACTATTTTATAAAACAGTATATTTTTCGACTAGTTTCTATAGACCGTTGAGAAAACTAAACTATTGAACGAAACGTTTTACTTATCGAAACAGACGTATCTTCTTCGGTCGACTTACTATCACTCAGACGAACAACGGCTAGACATGCAATCCTCAAATGTGTTGGTACATATCAAACGCGCCCAAGTCAAGTAGTCAGTAATTTTGAGTTTTTTTATATTTCTAGTTCAGCGAAAAATGGCGGTTATTTTGCTTCTAGATCAAACCAGTCAAATTCCACCGCTTGCTATAGAAATAAAGGTCAACAATCATACACTTTTTTCAAATTCACTTAAGTCAGCAAAGTACTCCATATCATACAAGCCTAAGTCATTTTCGACCAATCACACGTCGCCATTAGCTACCTTATCTACCTATACAGACATGTCAATCCTGCCTAAGTCACATTCGCCGATATCAAAGTCACCTAAGTCCGAGCTGCTGTTTTTCAATATTGCCTATATTTTATAGATACATATCAAATGGCTCTAAGTCAATACTAAAAACTCAAAAATATTTAATATTTCACCTATCAACTTGTGTTTTATCTATTAAATGGCCACCTGAAGCATTTTTAGGCAAAATATTATTATTTATCAAAAATTTACGCAGTAAATCATCGAAATAAAATAATAATACGTTTACCAAAAAACGCTTAAACCTGACTTGGGCGAGTTTGTTATGTATCGACACAAATACGTTTTAGAATAAAACGAGACAAGATAACGAAGAAATTACAGGAGTGAAAGACTA
>SJJU01073106.1:0-16470 GCA_012932125.1 Conopomorpha cramerella | reverse complement strand
AGATGCCTCTATTACCTTTTATTTGTCCTATTTAGACTGTAAACACACATCTCCGATATTCTGTATCAATTTCCACAGATACTGTTTGTTCGACGTTCCTTCGTGTATGCTTCCTTGAGTGTCCGCTTTGTTCTATAAGTTTGAATTGGAGGACGGGTCAAGTTTTCTTGGTCGTCGCGAGAATATTCCGGAACTGGCTTTAGCGGGGGCCCCTGTTGGCGCCATTCCATCGAGCTGTCAAAACTTATTCGACTGTATCAAATATGGCCGCCCGATGTCAAATTCAGAAATGGAGCGAATCTATAAACTGCGCCATTAAAATGATTTCTGTATTATAAAGTGTAATTGTTTATCTATCGAAATTTACGGTAGGACAAAGTTTTACAAAGACGGACTTAATGCTAAACTTATGAATTTTCTATTGTACAATGTTTGTAGTTTGGAAAACAAAACACCTTGGGTTAAAGGTTAGGTAAACATCAGTGGCGTGCCGTGAAATTTTCATCAGGGTAAGCTGTCTCCTATGAGTAGGTACATACGACACTAAAATAACATTAAGTAGGTACCAATTTTGTGCCAGACTACAAAATATTTCAATAGAAGATCACAACATCAATCACTAGTTTAGCAAAATTAATATCTAATTACGTTACGTTCCAAAATTTTGCTAAGCAGCTGATTCAGGCGCTGTATGCCAGAAACAGAACTGAACAGATCGTTGTGGAATGTGATGCCTTCCTCTTCCCAAAGCACTACATAATAACCTTGTTCTGTCTAACTAAGTAAACACACTAAAAAAACAAGAAACTACCTCATAATACCTTGTGTTTGCTCCAAGTTCAAATAAAAACAATCCCGGCGAAATTCGTCCGCGACTCTGCACTTTTCACTCATATTTAGTTCAGAGAATCGACCCACATTTGTAAACAAACACTTCTACACACATCACTTTCACACCTTAGTCTCCATTTTTGTCTAATTTGATTATTTTATAAAATAAAGGCGCGAATGAACGTACATAACATAACCTAAAACAATGCATACTCCAATATAAATAAACAGACAATACTTGCAATATGTCAACATGGCCGGCAACATCTCTCTCGCTCGCTCACACATACACTCTTTCTCTGTCGCACATATTTACGCACTGTCATAGCATTCTAGCCCTTATTATTCCAATAATGTATGAAAAAATGCGGAAGAAGCTGCGCTTACGCTGTGGCGTAAATTTCTCCATATTTTTCATAGTAACGCTCCGCGCTAATAGACCGAGGTGAAAGGGATGTATACAGAGAAAGAGAAAAAATAGGAAGCTTGAGGTCTAGCAGCTTCCCCGGGCTAGACGATGCAACGAAGCGGCAACGTCCCATGAATTTGTTTTCGTTGATGCGCTAAATACTATGTTTTGATTGGTTGAGGCGAAATTTGTGTTACCTATCGATGGAACGATGAGGCAACATTGCACGAATTTGTTTTCGTTGACACGCGGAAGAATAGAGTGTTTTCGATGCACATTTTAAATAACCGAAAGTCTGTTATTGATAAATTGCCTAATTTACAGTACCTACGTGACGACTAAATGTGTTATAGATACCTAACTACGCTAATTGTTTTAGTCAATTTGCCAGGGTATGCAGAGCTTATTTGCTTCTATGGACGTACCGCCCCTGGTAAACATGGTCGTTTGCGGTAGTTGCCCTTTTCAGTCAAAAGTGACTAGAAACGATACTTCGTTTTAAACTTGTCATATAAGTAGATGCAAGGAGTTCTAAAGTATTATAATTACCAAAATGTAACTGTTTCAAGGTAAACATATGGACGTTTGCAAACTAATTCTTTCTTTTAAGTTTGTTTAGCATAGACATTCGGAGGCTGTTTATGAAAATATCGCTATCAATTTAGCATTAGTAACTAAGATAATGTTTCAATTTAAATTCAGGAACGGAAATTTTGCCAAAACTCGCTGAAGGAAAATCAACAAAACTAAAGCGAGTGAAGTGCAGAATAATACGTACTCATTTGCAAGTGCCGGCCGCCAATAAGTCTCCTGTTTTTAGTATTCTGCCCCACGGCTAGCTGTCAGCCGTAAGGCCCGGTTCACACGACGCCGTGGCACCGGGCCAATTGCCACTTGTGAGAGGGCCTGAGCAATAATTAATGGACTTGCCCCGTTTCTTCTCGTTGCTGTATATTTCACGGACGTTTGACTAAAGCCTGTTTAACTGAGTGCTTTATTCGACGAATGTACGAGCCAAAAGCCACTGTAAATTGTATGGACACTGCGTTTTGATACAGCTACTTTATTGTTTGTGCAAATGGGCCGTTTCATTTCGTTTCGTGTTGTTCCTTTTTTGAAAACGAATCAAATATGAATTCGAACGCTTCGACTCGCTTTTTTTTAAACTTATTTTCGTACTATCCGAGCAATTTATAAAGTTTTTCTGTAAAATGAGAAATATTTCCTATTTGGCAAATATCTTTTCGAAGCATTCCGTGTATTTTTACATTTAAATATAACAATTTGTTTAATTTCTCATTTTTGTATTTGTTTCACATATTTGTGGAAATAATGTTTGCAGAAATCACAATAATTTATTGGTTTCATGTAATACCATGCTAAAGTAACTTAATTTTAACAATTTGTGTTTTTCCAATGTTCATTTTATGCGGGCTTGTAATATTTTGAAATTTGTTACGACTAGCAAATTTTTTGATGGAAATAAATTGAATAAATCATTTTAATGCCCTTAAGGCCGATGGAGTGGTACATTCCAAAGACAGTGGTTTTATATCAGACTCCGGACTCTCCGCAAAACAAAATGCTTATATTCTAAGGGCCTTACTAATAATGGCGGAATTGCTATTTCGAAGATACACAAAGCTCAACTTAATTTGTCAGTTGTATGTCAAATACGGAATAACCAGTTCTTGTAGACCTGTAATAACCGTTGTAAAAATAACAATGCGTTTATTGGTAAGGGGGTAAATAAAAAACTGTCACAGCGATGTTCATTTGTTTTTTGAGATAAGAAAAAATATTACCTACATACTATTTATTTGGAAAGAATCCCTTCAAAATCGAGAGCTTACTGTGTAGTCGCCTCCCACCAAAGTTTTTTAATCATGTAAATTTTCTTTTGTTTCAGGTAATTCCCCACGAAGTTTTAATCAAAACACTCGTGAATATTTTTTTTTATCACGAGAGGCTCTCTTTGCCGGCATTTTGCGCTTCTGTGATGGATGAATATCTCGTCAAGTTTAGTAGTGAAGGTAGCTGCGGAATAGAATATTTAAAATAGCTCAAAAGGAAAAAGAACCGACTTCAAAGTTCTGTGAGTTTTCTCATCGATACCATTGTCGGGACTGAACCAAATTTAACTTTAAGGGACTGGACCAAACGGGAAGCACTAGCTTTCATATAAATCTCTATTATATAAAAATTAATTGCTGTTCGTTAGTCTCGGTAAAACTCGAGATCGGCTAGATCGATTTGGCTTATTTCGGTCTTGAATTTTTCGCGGAAGTCCAGGGAGGGTTAAAAGGTGTATTTCATCCAATGAACGTGGTACAAAGGCGACTTCCTATGGCAAAACAAATGTTTGCCAAGACAGCTAGTATTATATAAAAATGAGGTGATGTTCGTTAGTCTGGCTAAAACTCGAGAACGGCTAGACCGATTTGGCTAATTTTGGTCAAGAATTACACGTCAAAATCCAGGGAAGGTTTAAAAGATGAAATACACTCATCCAATAAACGAGGTACAAATGCGACTTACTATGGCAAAACAAAGACAACAAGTTTGAAATACAAAAGTATTTAGGTAACAAACGTAAAAAGGAATACCGTGGAATAGAGAACCTTCTCAGTTATTTACAATTGTACTAAATACATTAAATTGTATTGCCACCGAAACTAAAGGTGTGTACCAAATTTCAGATCAATCTGACAACAGGAAGGTACTTAAATTTCAATTTCTAATTTTGACCTAATCAAATAAATATCGTACGGCTCGAGATAAATAAAACCGTTTAAAAACAAACTAAACATTCACTGAGATTCACTAACTCTAAACGTCATTTCGAAACTCCACTCAAGTAACATTTGTCTCTCTCTAATCGTGTTTGTGTAAAAAAGACAAACTATTCTCAAACTACGGTTCACACAAACACTAATCGCCAAAAAGGCGTGGATAGAATCACAAGGATCCTTCAGTCACATTTAGCTAATCAGGAGTTAAGAATGTCAACGTAGGCTTTCAGTTACAAGTTGCTTGAAGTCTGATTAATCCTAAACCTCGAAATCCCATAGACGGCTTCTACGACATGCCAAGAAGAAAGGCAACTGAAGCATTTGATTTTTATCCCAGATCAGCATGTGATATTTCTGGTTATTGCTTCAAAACAATGACTTAAGGGCTCTTCCTTAATTTTTTTTATCGTGGGGAAATCCCACCGCTAACGGGGACAGCGGCGGGGTTATGTGGGACTCGCACCCACTAAAACCCCGCGGTGACCACTCCCGCGTTATTGCCGGGGCTCCCGGAGCAGCCTGAGCCACTACGTCCTACGGAAGGAATCTTCCTCCCCGAATATTTCTAATAACGGTATTGATATCGAATCTCGTTTCGTTTATTTAGTTATTTTTAGTTCTCATCAAAATTATCATTGTATCAATGTTCCAGGAGTTTGACTAACGTCACATAGTTTTTAGTTCACAAGTAATAATATTAATCCAATGGGGAATCATTTGACAACCAACTGACAGTTCGAAATAGTTCCTTTTGTTATTGTGAGATGTCGCTATTGTCGCGTCTCGTTGCTTCAATCAATCGCTAGATAAGTTTCTGTCCTGTCATTCTGTCTAGTATGATGAATTCGCTTGAATTGAGCCCGTCAGCCTTAAATTGGCCTAAGCTACAGTTTTTTAATATTCCGACTTAAGTACTTCGTAAATTTAGTTTAGGTTTATTATAACTTAAAAGGGGATTTCCATGATTAATTAGTTACAACACTTGTCTAATAAAATAATTTTGAATTTTTGAACTTTGTAAATTTACTAAAAACATGTTAAAATAAAATCATTCATGTTAAGGAATACATAATTTTAATTACAAAAAAAACCCATTTGGGCGAATATAAGCTTCTATAAAATATCTATAGGTACACATAAGTGAAACTCATTATTCTAAAAACTCCTTTATCTCCATAATGATTGTTCTAGGGTTAGGCAACTTTAGGACTGACGGCCTCAATTCATACGTTGGCTTTCTTTGTGTGATTTGCTTGAACGATATTGTTCGTGAATTTTGTAATAAAGTGTCATTTTGATTGACGTGAGGAAGAACATCTGCCTCTAGGACGACGGACGCGGGTTCGATTACCGCCACGGGCATATTGCTTTAGTGATGAGCTGAGGCATTTGTTGTGTGCGTCTGGATGTTTTATTTATCTATGTATGTATTTAAAATTATTTATGTAATTGTATCAGTCTCTGGCGCCCATAGTACAGGGTATCCTAGTTTGGGGTCAGGTGTAAAAATGTCCCGGCATATTTTTATTTATTATTATTATATTTTTATAGAAAGACTATGGAATTATAAATATCAGCTTCAAAATTGAGCTGCAAGGGACTTCCTCAAACAAATGTTTGTTTATGTATGTACATACAATGGAAGTTATCTGTAAGCTTTTAAAAAAACTGGAAGTACTCGTATACGCTCCGGCAGTCTACGACAGTACCTACAGATTTTCATTACATTATTCCCTTCATTGCCTAAAGTAACTCTCCATCTAAGTTACCCCGAGTATCCTAAACAGATGCGTCACAAAATGGGAGTATGTTCGTACCCCATCCATCACCTTAAGACAGTTAGAAGCTCATTTTCCTTGACTCTGTAGAGCCCTTTGTTGATTAAAATGACCTAGTTTTTTAAGGTAAAAGACGATGTAGAGATAGCGATGGTTTAGTGGTTTGGTTACTCGACTTGCTATCTGAAGTTAGAGTACTGAAAACAAAACTAATCATCATTTTCCTGCCCTTATCCCACACTGGGTGGAGTCGGCGCAACACGTTTCCTCTCGCCATTCATCTCTGTCATTCGTCATCTCTGCAGTTAAATTCAAGCATATGTCATTTTTCACACAGTCCATCCGTACCTAAAAGAAATTAATATTCAGTATTGAATCTTCATCTACGTATATGTATAAAATAAAGTCATGTTAGTTATACCATTTATAAATAAAGAACGGCTGAACCGATTAGGCTGAAAAGTCGGGGAGGTAGCTTAAGATCAGAAGACGGAAATAGGATACTTTTGACCCCGATCCTGTGTGACGCGTCGGTGTATAGAGGGTGTTATAGTTTGAATGAAATACAAACACCACGGGAATGAAATCGCGGGGCGTCCACTACTTCACTTCACTTCACCCCTTTAATCCCAAAGCAGAGTAGGCAGAGGCACTTCTAAAGCAAATGCCCACGGTTCACCAAGCGTATTTAACCCAACGTGACAGAGGGTGAGCCCATCGCCGTTATAGGGTTCACACACCTTGTCACTTCACCCCTTTAATCCCAAAGAGGGGTAGGCAGAGGCACTTGCTAAAGCAAGTACCCACGGTTCACCAAGCGTATTTAACCCAACGTGACAGGGGGTCAGCCCATCGCCGTTATAGGGTTCAAACACCTTGTGGTGTGCGGGTTTCATCACGATGTTGTCCTTCACCGTACGAGCGTTGCGTTGCGTACATAGGCTCTGAAAAAGAGTACCACTGGTACACGTCCAGTAGCCGTACTCGAACCCGCGACCTCCCTGTTACAAGTCAAGAATCCGACCAACTGGACCGCAGACGCTCTTCACGCGGCGTCCACTAGTATAATATAATACTAATGGTACCGCGCGGTGTAACATCCGCGTTTTTGTTTCGTTCGTGGGAATTTCGGGATAAAATAAAGCCAATGTTCATCATCATCATCAGCCCATACTCGTGCACTGCTGGACATAGGCCTCTCCAATCGCACGCCACTGTGATCTATTTTCGGCTTCTCGCATCCAGCTTCTGCCAGCCATCTTGCGTATATCATCAGTCCACCTTGCCTGAAGGCGTCCTACACTCCATTTGCCAATGTTACTCAGGGATAATGTAGCGTTCTAATGGTGAAGGAATTATCTCAAGGAAATCCGTCCAGTACTTATTGAGTTTATTCGTTACAAACATCCATCAATACAATTATTTCCACTTTATAGTACTTGTATTGAGATATAGACTCCGTTAGTTTGCAATAAAGATAAAGTAAAATATTTTAACCTTTTGACCGCCAATTGATACATTTTTAATTTCGCGATATTGAGTGGGGAATTTTCCTTGAAGCTTTTCTGACAGAACTGTCATTACTGTCAAACATTCCAAACAAAATTTGACAGTAATGACTGTTCTCCGTCTAAATATGTCAGAAAAACGTCAAAGAAAATTTCCCATTCTTTTCTGAATACCATAGACTCCAAAATCACTAGACTGGTGTGTCTGTTATATAAGACAATGGCAGCTAAAAGGTTAAACATATGGATTATCCCACTAGAGATGATATGTATACATGTACACATTAATCCAACTGGAAACTATTAATCCGCAATTGGCGCCGGCCACCTCCGCTTCAACACTGGAAGTGTTATTAATGTACCGCAATAACCGGACCTGACCACATGCTCGTACCTACATCATTACCGAAAGCTGAATGGGAAATTTGAATTAATTTACAAGTACGTACACCTATATTTACTACCATTATTATGTATATTTAGAAGATACTTATTTACTCTTACTATTTTAGTACTAGGTTAGGTTATGATCCACCGGATAACGACACACACTACCCATTGTTAAGTTCAGTTTTATATGAATTAGGTTACCTGGAAGAAATCGCTCTGAGCGATAAGGTAGCCATTTGCAATCTTACCATTTACTTACCAATGGGACTCTTTTTCAGAGCCTATGTACGCAACGCAACGTCCGTACGGTGAAGAACAACATCGTGATAAAAGTAGCACACCACGAGGTGTGTGAACGGTGATGGGCTCATCCCCTGTTACGTTGGGTTAAATACGCTTAGTGAACCTGGCCATTTGCTTTAGCAAGTGCCTCTGCCTACCCCGCTTTGAGACTAAAAGTGTGTATATTCGAGGTAGTCAACAACAATCCACTGAGAAATTATTTTTGATTATATATACTTTTCTTGTAGTAAATGGTTTAAGGCTGTCTGCTAACTGTATTCTTTTGTATACGTATACTAGTGGACGCCCCGCGATTTCATTCCCGTAATTTCAGTATGAATGCTTCATACAAACCATAACATCCTCTGTATAGCGAGGCATCCCACAGGATCGGGATAATAAGCATCCTATATCCTTCTCCAGGTTTTAAGCTATCTCCCCACCAATTTCCAGCCAAATTAGTTCATCCGCTCTTGAGTTATAAATAGTGTAACTAACACGACTTTCTTTTATATATTGCTAGTAGAAGCCACGCGATTTCATTCGCGTAGTTTCAGTATGTCATAGAAACTATAGCACCCTCTATACTGCACTAAGTCCCACAGGAACGGGGTAAAAAACATCCTTTGTTCATCTCTGGTTTTAAGCTACGTTACCACCAATTTTCTACCTAATCGGTTGAATAGTTCTTGAGTTATAAGTGTTGTAACAAAGCCGTCTATCTATATATATAAAAATGAATTGATGTTCGTTAGTCTCGCTAAAACTCGGGAACGGCTGGACCGATTCGGCTAATTTTGGTCTTGAATCGCGCGTGGAAGTCCAGGGAAGGTTTAAAAGGTGTATTTGTTCCAATACACGGGGTACAAAAGCCTATGGCAAAACAAATGTTTGCCGGGACAACTAGTGTTTTATATATATATATAGATATTCCTACGTTTAGTTGTATGTCTAGTTACCCAAAGATACACTGCATGCACTTGAATTTCAAGGCATTGATATTTTCAGTTCATAATACAGAGAGCACTTCAGCTGGCGAATGAGAGCTTTCGATAAGCCATAATTAATGTGACCAATTCAGAACATCAATGTCCAATTCTGAGTTACTGATTAGAAATGGCCGCTCTGTAGAGGCTATTGATTTGGAACTTGTAAACGCGGCCACTTTAAGTTATACATTTTATATGTTACTTGAACTTGTTATACATATATAATTGCTTTAAAGGGAGGTCAAGTGAAATTGATACCTTTTAGTCGGAATAATAATGCAGTCAGTTGGTTTGCGGCGGTGTTGAAATTGTGCTTAATTTTGATCCATTTCTATTTTGAAGCGCGGACTGGACGGAGCTCGTTATTTGCAGTAACTATATTATGTTGGGTTTACATTACATAGTAAATATAGGTTGATGTTGGTATCTTGAGTTAGTTGTTGTATTCTTGCAACTCTATTACAAATCCTTTTAAACACTTATCTTTAATCCTTTTAGCACCTTAGATTTTACAAATGACGACCAAATTAATACCTTAGATGCAACTACCTTTTCAAACGCTATGGGGTTGACTGGTAGATAATCCATTAGTATTAAGTCCGCCTTTCGAACATTTAATGTCGTTGTTGAACGGCTGAATCGATTTGGTTGAAAATTGGTGGGGAGATAACTTAGAACCAGGAGAAGGGCGTAGGATATTTTTTATCACCTGTGATCCTGTGGGACGTATCGTTATATAGAGAGCGCTAGAATTGTATGAAGTACTCAAACTACGCGAATAAAACCGCGGGGCGTCCACTTGTCAGTAACTTTTTTTATGAATACGATGGATACTTTAATTACTGAAGGAAAATGTCGGGAAAAACGTTACACGTCGCAAGGTTTGAGAACCCAAACAGCTAACAGCGATAGGTTCATTTCATTATATCAAGTTGGGTTAAATAGGCTTAGTGAACCGTGGTCTTGCTTAGCAAGTGCTCCTGCCTACACCGCTTTGGGATTAAATGGCGTGAAGTCTTGTGTAAAATTACGGAATAAGTCAACTATTCATTTCATTAAAAGTTCGAGTCATGCTGACATTAACCTAGCATTTTTTTCAGTTTCCTTTACTTCCTGCTTCTAGACAGATTCCCGTTCAATCATTTGTTATAAAGTCCAGCCACGTTTACATTCACAAAATATTTTATACAGGCATGTCAAGTTTTTATTACTTTTAAATCTTCCTATGTTTTATGTATTCATATTTTCATTCTTAATAGGCCATTACAAACTTAGTTTACAGCAAAATTATTCCAGCCGCAACGAATGGCCAACGTTCTGTATTCCATTCCGTAGACAAAGTTCAACTCATTCATGAGTTAGGAATTAAAGCACTAACCCATTAGCTGGATTACATCCCCGCGACCCTTACACGACCAAGGAATTAGAAGTTCTTGAGTTATTAACGAGTTTCCTCTTGCAATTTAGAGCGATGTCGTTGACGACGACGTACGACTTTTGGGGCCGTCACACCCAAGTTGATTTAACTAAGTGTTATTGTCCTAGTATTTGTATTGACTAAGTACATGCAAATAACTGCTTTCAGACTTTAACCGCTTGAAGCCGAACCGATTGAATATCGCTTGTCATGAGTTCAGGAAGTGATATCTACCGCGATAAAGAAAAAGCTTGAACATTCATAAAGCAAATAAATAATTGTAAGAGGAAAATATTTCTTTATTTTTTTTATACAAATAACAAATGGCGGGTATTTCTTATTAGAAGCATCGTAGGTACCAATAGAATGTAATTTAATCCCTTCGCCGTATCTACATTCGAATAAAGATCCCTCGGCGGCTTTTTGGAAACCTAAAAAACATTCAGGGTAATCGGACAGTTTCCTCTAAACATATAAAAAATACTGATGGTCTCTCATCGTATGTCTTCCTTGATAATATTGCGGTCAAGTTAGAAGTAAACATGTTTATATTGAAACGTCAACGTTGGTATACGATCTCACGGTCACGTATTGGTTTTTATGTTATTGTTTGGTTAGACCCGGAAGACTCCCCTGTGATTTGGTGGTTTTTTTTTGCGACTGGTTTCGAAGATCCCAGAATAAAAAAAATATTTATTTATTTACTAAGCTTATACTATCTTAACAGTTAGGACCAATACAATAGTATAGCGACTATATTTACAAAAAACATTTATAAAACACCGAAAGTAAAATGAAAAACAAAAAAAAACGATCAAAATGCCAAGGTTCATACGAAGGAAGAGCGTTCTGAACTTTGACTAGGAAAAAGGGTTTCCACTCCTAGCTTATTTTTAAATGGTGAGTTTCTATTTTGATAAAGTTTAACAGTCTATCCATCGGCAGGCTTTTGATGCAAAACTTATACTCGAGAAGATTTTCAACGCATCAAAAACTGATATCAAAGTATCATCGCTCATGAATGCCATGCACAATGCCTCGAAGCGATGTGTCACATATTTCATAAGATCAGCAGCTGGCACAATACAACATCTAAACTATCCACGAAGAAACCGATGTAAGTTGACCTTCTCCAATAATAGGACATAGGAGAAATGTAGGTCAAATTATTATAGATATTTTTGTTGGAGCAGCCGTGGCCAAGTTTCTTATCGCTGGGGGTGATTTTTCACGTACAGAGCGCGTCTCGTCTGATGGCTCCCGCTCGGGTATTTATCATGGACTTGTCACTCGGGTGACTGGATCTTATTACGATACAGCGGTGGACAAGATGAACTGTATATTGGATCCAATAGGATTATACGAAGAAAACTAATGGACGAAAAATGATCGTTGTAACATTTTTGGTTGTAGGATGTACTTGTTACGAAATTTCAGTTGAATTCAGAGGTGGTTTAGTAATAAGATAATTTTATCATGAGATATCCTACTAATATTATAAACGTGAAAGTTTGTATGTGTGGATGGATGTTTCTTACTCTTTCACGCAGAGAGTACTGGACGGATTTTGACGAAACTTGGAAGTATTGTAGCTTATGAACTAGAATAACATATAGGCTATAAGGTATTTTGGTAAAACAACGTTTGCCAGGTCAGCTAGTTTAAAATAATGCTGCTACTCGTTGCTGATTTGACTCCAAAATTCGGATGACCGCCACATGCTCCCATCAAGTACATATGTCAATAGAAGTCAAGTTCAAATCGTGATTCTTCATTTTCCCGCAGAAATATTCAATTTTGGTTTAAATTTGGAACTTTACTACTACCTCAGGACCACGACTGGCTGGTTACACTGTACCTTTATTATAACACTGAAAAGGTCGTTATGTCACACGTGTATAAAAAGTATTTTTATTTCGCTTTCGAACTACAAAACTTCCCACGCAGCAGCCGAGTGGGTGTTCTAATGAGATGCTGTACCTGGGCGGAAGGTCGCTGGATGTATTGATATTTGCCACAAGGTCTCGGCAAAATGAAGCAGGTCAAGAACGGGGTTCTGCAGATAATTAACACTTTTCAAAGTTGATAAATTTATTTAACTTTTTTGTGCTGCAGTATACGGAGATTGGTTCTTATGGAATGGAAATTTCATAAGTTGTGGCCTTGTCATGTACCTAGTTATTTTTAAGATTTACAAAGTTTAGATGTGGAACGCCATCCCTCTGTGAGTAGTTCAGTTCAGTTTTCCGTCAAATTATAAAATGAATCTAGAAAGATTGTTCCGTTTCAATCAGATACCTGTTTTCAAAAAGTCCTGCTTTCCAGGAAAAGGCTAATTGGAAAACCTAGAGCAATTTCTCTCATTAGTGGTTCTTGGTAGTTAAATATTTTAATTGATTTGTGGTGAATAATTGAGCTAGTCAAGAACAATCCACTAGGAAGAAATTATTTTGGTCCTGTTCTTTTAGTAAAGGCATGAGGACCGACTGGTAACTGCTGCTAAAAAAGGTTTTTATATTCCTACATTTACTTGTATGTCTATTTACCCAAAGATACACTGCATGTGTTTGGATTTCAAGGATGACATTTTTGTGCGGCATTTATTATTTCAAAAGATTAGTATCAATTTGATGTTGTTTTAGAAAAAAAAAGCAGTAAACTAATACAAAGAAAAAATAATCCCACAACAAAGTGTTAAATTTTGTGAACTCAACAAACAATATCGGTAACAAGTTATCCAGATCCGATTAACTACCTACTCGAATAGTTGGAGACCACGTGCAATAGCCAGACAACGGTGACACACATTTTCAACGATATACCTGAATTAGAAGGCTCAGAACTGCAAAATCAGTTTAGCTGAAGGTAGTTGTTCGCAGCGCAACGAGCACATTCCACGGTCGGTCAAAGTTAGTTCTCGCCAGAAGGAAACTAAGTTTGCAACAGCAATGGTTTGTATACGTTAAACAGTCCGCAGGGGTCCTCTATAAATCGGAAATCCGCTCTGGACGCAGTTTCAGAGAGGTCTAATAAAAAAGTTTTGGAACTACCGCCGCGGTGCCGTGCTGGTCGCCCGTTGAAACAGGATGGCTGTTGACTCTACTACCTGGGGCTCAATTCTGTTGCAACCAACGATTTCTATGGTACTAGCGCACTGGATAGGGCGTCCGATACAAGGGGTTGGTGCCTAGGTAAGTGAGAGCGTGCTCTCATCTTCTGCCAGTTATCTTGCAATAACGAGACGTCACGAATGTTTTGGATCACGTAAATTGTCATTATTTCAACTGTTGAACTATGAAAATATAATATTATGAATTAAAAGATAATATTGATTTTAGAAGTATTTAATAGTGTAAGAAACGTGTTTTAGAATCTCGAATGTTGTTGAGAAAATTGGAACAATTTTGTTACAGACGAGGTCTGGTCTATTTATACTATGGTTGCAACTAACTATTCGCGATTGGTGATTTTCACGTTCTGGTCATATTGTCCTAAGGTAACCAATGTGATGGACGCATACGAAAGGGGTCAGATTAGCTTTGGCAACTGTACGATGGTCCTTCAAAAGATTTGCACGACATTCTGTCCTAATTTGATTCGGTCTGATTTTGTCTGAGCCACCGATTATTCAGAAAGTCGAATGACGATAAAAATTAATCATTTTTATATCTATATACTGTGTTGTATGGGTGAGACCTCACCGTGGAACTTTTCCACCCATGGAAGGAGTGTATTGTTTGTGTCGGTTATAACACCATGCTTTACCGTGGAATGAGACACCTATCCATGAGGGTATAAATCTTTCTTGTGTCTACAACATATTATACTATGTTTTGGGTTCTCTAAAATTAGCACGACTGTTTGAAAATCAGCCCGTGGATCGAATTATGTACTGACCAGTGCAGTTGACATTGATGATTTTTTTTTGTTCGAAAGTAGATATTTTAAAGATTACATGATGTGGAAGTTAGGGTTTGATGATGGTGAACCATATAACTCGAGGGTAAGTTTAAAAAATTGTAGGGGCGACTACAAATGGCTAAAGTAGGTTCTTTTTTCTTTAAAGTTATTGTAATTTTAATAAAGATTGCAGTATATTTTTTATTTTAATTTGAAACATCCATGCGTTTCCAAGGTAAAAGATTACAAGGCGGACTGTTTAACAAAGTAATAATGTTATGGTTTTCGTTCTGCCATTAAGTTTTAGAACCTTAAAGTGCCACTGGTAATTGAAATTTAGCCGCGATCCTTTGTAATACAATGTTTCAAATTGCTGACCAGCGATAAAGGAGAAGATAAAAATGCCACTACCCACACAATTTCCCCGGAACATCCTAAAACGACATCTTTTCCAAGAACAATTTCGACGATCGAAAATCTCCTTTATTTCTGTAAACCATTTTCATAAGGTCTTCTTTTCACTTGTGAAGCTATAAAGTGAGATATCAATGTTTATTGGTTCTGGCTGGACAACGGTGAAGTGTTGGTGCTAATCGAAGACATTGTTTGACCCACATGAGGGTACCCTTCAGATTTTATGAGTGCAACTTTGAAACTTTTCCCCTTGTTTGTTAAAAACGTTTGGAAACTTTTGAAATTGGATAGGGTAATGCCGTGTCATTTTAACTTTGCTTAATATAGTGTCGTTGGTAAATATTTGTATAAAGAAAAAGGGTTAACTTGAGATGAGAAGGGTTGTGTTGTCACAGCGAATAGAATACATTTGTCACTTCCCCAAACCAACTTTTCTTGTCATGGGGGTTGTAAGAGGTGACCGAGGGAATTCTGCATAGGACGGGTAGCAGCGCACTCAGTGAGTTAAACCATACCACTGCGATTGCTAACTCGACTGCTAAGCGTGGCGATTATTGGCATTTCCCCTAAAATGATTCATGGAAATCATTGGGGGAAAGCCTCGTCAGCAGCGCACGTCATTCGGCTGATGGAGGTGGGATGTGATAGGTACCAGATGTCTCAGTATATATAAATATTTTATCGAATAGATTTTTCCTGCTTCACTCAATTTTCAATCAACAAAAAAATTTGATAAAACCTTCATTATTACTTAAAGCAGGAAAAATCTATTCGCTAAAATATTTTTATTTAAATAAGGTAGAGTCTTGAAGCACAAACCAATGAGTATAAAATTACTTCTATATTTAGAATCTTTTTTTTATTCAATCTGCGCACTGGCCACATAGATAAAATTAGTTTAAAAGTTTATATAGGACCGCTTCCAGGAAATCCTTACGCTCGAAATTCAAAAATAGAGACGCAAGAAAATTGTCTTCTGTGGGTGGCGCAGTTTGCGGTGACGTCACATAAGAAAATGGCGGGTATTTTTTGCCCGCCCATTTCTATACGATGAAAAAGTGCTTCTGTTTTTCTTCCCGCTGTTGTATTTGTTGATGCAAGTCAATTTAAAAGTGGAGTAAGTTGTTCATTTTGCTGTTAGTTTGCGATTACACAAAATATGGAAAATGATGGAATCTTCAATATTAACGAACTTACTTAAAATTTTGTCCACGTAATATAGAAAATCCTGTATTTTGCCTAACTTTAGTTCACATCCTCCCATCTCCCTCACTTAACGTTTTTCTACAAGTCTTCAAATTCGCTAATACACATAAATGCAGGATTAGCTTTACAGTGTCACACAATTATGTGCGGCATTGTTCTGCCTTCTCCTTTACCCGAGAGCTCAGATTCCTTTGGAAGGTAGCGAACGAGAGGTGCCACTCCTGTTAGCCTCCCGTTCTTTGTAAAATGTTAATGGTCCCTTGACTGGGAGACAATGGCTCCGTAATACGATTGTGAGAAAAAAAAGTCAAGTCTTTTTCCGTAGTTTAGTAAAAACGCGGGTAAATTTGTAGTAAGGGAAATTTCGGTCTGTGTTAGGATACTTGGAATAATTGGTCCTTAGCGGGCAATGTTGTTATTCTGGCAAAGTCGGTTTGAAATGAAGTTTTTTTTTATATAATTCTGCACTTGCTTTTTTACTGTACCTACTGAAGCCGTATTTCGCTGTACCAAAGGTGACCTAAGACATAACTGGCACTGTGGAATGACAAGTT